>JANFAE010000254.1:0-154492 GCA_024613145.1 Pisolithus marmoratus | reverse complement strand
CCTACTTCTTCTTCCTCTCTCTTTCTCCCCCCTCCCCTCGAGCTTGTACACGCGTTTTCTCGAGAACCGACGCCGCCGGACCTCTCAGCTTTTCGGGATTCTGATCCTACCCGACGAGACCTTTCGAACGGTGCCTTTGTCGTCGCGTCCGCTTCAGTACTTCTGGAGATATCCTTATTTTTGTGGAGAAAGGCTCTGTAGGACGAAAATTGGAATAACTCGGGACTGAGTGCGCTGTTTCCCATGTTTCTTCGTTCTCCCAGCTCTCCTGGCCTGCCTCTACCGTCCTCCAAAGTTTTGTAGCATTCCGTCGAGCGCTCCTCACCAGCGCGCTGCCGTCCTCCTCCCCTGCCACAGCTTATGCTCCCTGGCACTCTCCCTCGCGTTTTAGCTCCCTCTCGAGCTGTAGGGAACTGTTTCCCATCGTCTTAGAGTCAGTCGAAGCCCTGTCGAGACCCCACCAGCCGCTTCGAGACCCAGCTGCATTCCAGACCCTTTCGAGATGTGTTTGTGACATAGATGCTTTGTTAGACACATTCGCTTCGTTCATAACATATTCGAGACGCATTCCGAGACCCTCCGAGACACAGTCGTAATGTGTTCGAGATGCACCCTCGTTGTTCATATCGTGTTCCAGACGCAGTCATAACATATTCGAGATGCAATCGTATCGTATCCCAGACGTATCCGCTTCGTTCCCCTCTCGAGATGCAATTGTATCATACCCCAGACGTATCTGCTTTGTTCCCCTTCCGAGATGCATTCATAACGTGTTCTAGACGTGCCCTCTTCATAACGTGTTTCGAGACGCTTTCCGAGATCCAGACGAGACGCGATCATAACAAGTTCCAGACGCAACTGTATCATATTCCAGACGTATCCGCTTCGTTCCCCTTTCCAGACGCAGTCGTAACGTATTCCAGACGCAATCTTAATGTATTCCAGACGCATTCGGAGACCTACCGAGACGCAATTGTAACGTATTTGAGATGCTTTCTGAGACCTATCGAGATGCATTCCGAGACCTGTCAAGACGCAATCATGACATAGACGCTTCCCTCAGATGCACCTGTACCCCTACACCCTCCCTGCTTGTGTTGTATTCACTTCGTGAAATATGTGTTGGTTTTATCTGTTCAGTTCTTACTCTCGGGATACCCCTGTGGAGCACTCTCAGTCTTGTTCTAGAAGATGCTCCCAGGGAGGCGCACTCGAGCATGAAGCTCCCCCCTCATTTCCCCTTCGAGGCATCCCCTCGAACGTTGAAGGACCTCCCTTTCTCCCCCGAGCTGGCTCCGAGCAGCTCATTCCTTGCCGAGTCACTTATGCAGGCTCGTGGCACACTGTGGCTTAGCCACGGTGGTGTGTCCCGGATAGCAGGCTGGTGACTTAGCTTCCACACTTGCTTCGTAGCTCGAGAGAGGATTGGAAGTTGTGTGTGCACTCAGTAGGTTGTTAGAGTGCTAGAAGGTTTGTTCCCCCTGCCTCGAAACTGCTTCGAGGGCTCTGTTGAGCCACCCTCGGATCTCGAGCCCCCCGCAGAACCTTGCTCCTCCTTTGTGAGGCTGTGATTTTGACAGCAAAGCCTTCCCCTTTGAGCTCTGAGTCAACCCTGAGACTACCCCAGAGTGCCTTTCGAGTTCGAGAGTCCCATGTCCCCCTTGAGAGCGATCTGCTGCTTCGAGCCCAGTCCCACCCTCGAGTAGAGTCCCGAGGCTCATCAGAGCCTCTCGAAGGCTTGTGTTTCCCCTTCCTTCACACAGCTGTCCTTCCCCCTCGAGTCACCTTCTGAGGCCTGTCTAGGCTCGAGTCACTCTCGTCTTTGAAGCCACCCCCTCGAGTCCCCTCGTTGCCCCTCAAGGCCACTCTGGCACCCTCTCCTGCTGCATGGGTACCCCTTCTTGTTCATGTTTGTTTTCTTTATGGTCTCTTTTGTTTTTGAGTTCGCATTTTTGAGTTTTGACATAGAGTTTCTGTTTCGAGGAGGATAGCCCTCGTCGTGTTGTGTGGTATGGCTCGGTATGTGGTGACTGAGGACAGTCACTATCTCAAGCCACCCTCGGATGTAGGGAGAATATCCTCCCTACTAGGATATTTCTTTTATTTCACTGTTTTTACTTACTGATTTGTTTTCTCTTCTGTCTTTGTTTTTTTTTTTACTTTGTGTTTGCACGCATTTGGCTTATGTAAGCACGCACGACCACTTTGAGAGCACCTGTACATACTTAAAAAAAAAAAAAAAAAAAAGAGACGCATTATAGAGACGAAACAGACCGAATTCTGAGCCTGAGGGCTCAGAATGTTATTTCTCCATTTCTCCATTCCTGATGTGCTATACATGTTTTCCTGAGTCTCTCTTGGGTTTTAGGGCGCGTTTTTGGTCTTTTCCTCTACTCTTTGACCCCTCTACCAGGCAACTCTAGCCCCCTGGGTCGAACTAGGACCCCCCTTCCAACTGGAGTCTATTCTAGACTCCTCACACACTCCTTTATCATCCATCTTTACAGCGTCGAGGACGCGTAAAATGAAATAGTGTCCAAAAGGGGAAAATGACTCGGCTCGGGAGAAGTAGAAATGATAAGCGCGAGTCACGTTGATCTGGGGAGATCGACCGAGGGAAGGGAAGGCCATATAAGGGATGGTGTATAGTAAGTGTCTGAGAAGGGAAAAGCATAAGGTCACGTAAGCATCGCAGGACACGTCACATGTACAATTCGAAAGAAAAAGGGGAAAATCCGAAAAGGGGGAGAAATATGACTGGCATATCATTACCCCCCCTCTCAAGGGCCGAAGCACCAGAGAGGCAGGTAAGTTAGGGGATAAGAAGCTCGATTTTAAGTCAGGAGCTCGACTGCGAAGTCAGAAGGAAGTTTAATGATTGCCTCGTCTTAAGACGGAGGGATTTGTAGGGGATCGATGACGGTATCGTCTCGGCCTTGTCCTGGGAAGCACGGTCCCTGGGTAAGTCCAGCGAGATCCTCGTCCGTTGGCGCACCCGATGTGCCCTAGTCTGGTACAATCGTAGCAGTGCATACCCCAGAAGGGGCTGCTCCAGTCGATTTGGAGTCTCCCAGACAGGGTTTTCAGGAGGTCGTCATCGTAGGGGATGTCGAGGAAAGAGCTGGTTAGATGCAGGAGAGGGAAGGGGGACCGTGCATTCAGGGCATATGGTAGGCGTAGAGCTCGTACGGCTGAATTGAAGTAGGTGGAATGGAGAAAGTTTCTCCAGTCGATATACCCGATGTTCTCCACCGAGAGATCGCTCGGCAAGGAGACTGGCGGTATGATCAAGGAGGGTCTTGACTCCTTCGAGCCATTGTAGAGATGAGAGGGAAATGACCCTAGGAATAGGTCAAAGTCTCCTAGTGAGAGAGGGGGGGTGAATTTGACCCAGGAGGCTTGAGTTGCCTGGTGTAGAGTCAAGGAGTAAGCAGAAAAGACTGAAAAACGCGCCCTGAAATCCAAATAAAACCCAAGATAACGTCTAGGGACTGTCTGGGGATGGGGAAGTAATATTCCGAGTCTTCTTTCGTCTTATTTCTGGCTTCTCGTCTGGGGTAACTCGTCTGTTATTCTTCTAAGTATGTACAGTATGCTCGAAGTACTCGTGCGGGCTTACATAAGCCACAATGCGTGCAAACACTAAGTAAAAAAAAACAAGAAAAGATAAAAGAAAACAAATCAGTAAGTAAAAAACAATGAAATAAATGAAATATCCTGGTAGGGAGGATACTTTCCCTACATCTGAGGGTGGCTTTAAATAATGACTGTCCCCAGTCATCACCTACCGAGCTGTATCATAATCTGAGGCAAGGGTATCAATCCTCAAAACAAAACTCTAGCTAGAAATGTGAAAATGCGAGCTCGAAATGAACAAACCACATAAAAGAAACAAAACTACTACTCAGCTGATGGGGGGAATGTAGTTAAAGCGACTCGAGGGTGAATCAAAGGGGGAACAAAGCTCAGGGGGAGCTCGAGGGTAGCTCGGAGGGGACCACTCGACCCTTGAAGGGGACTGGGTAGCTCATGACCTCAAAGGATTCCTCAGAGTCATCTCGGGTTGAACTTGAGAGGTGGCGAGGGGTGGAACTGATCCTGAACTCAAAGGAGGGAAAGGTAACTGAGAAGCCAACCCTCCTGGGCCATGAGCGAGGGCCCAGAAGTCCAAACGAGCCTGTAATGTGTGCCCGAGCACCTCACGAGGGATCTCCTCACCTGTAGGTAGCACAACGCGACCTCGAACCACCCCACACTTTCCTGCCACTAGATACAAGGCAAAAACTTGGCACCACGCTCGAATGTGCCCCTCGCAACCACAGAAGAAACAAAAACCAAATCTTCGAGGCCAAACTTGGTGCCTCGGGACCTCTCGATAGGCAGAGGGATACCTGCTCGAAGCCATAGCCTCTCGAAGGGGAAGCGAGCGACCCGACACTCTCCAAAGGGACTCAAAACTCGCAGGGGCAGGGTTCAACAGTGAGGCTGGGGTCCCTCAAAGCAAGCAAGACCTCCCTGGGCATGACCCACAACAGGGGACAGGACGAGGAGAGTGCCTCGAGGGAGGCACGAGATGGGACGAGCTCTTCAAGGGGGTGTTCGAGGACTCACAAGGTTGACGAGAGCAAGTCAAGGCAAAACCGAGGTCACGAGCCCTAGTAGACATGAACTGGGAATGAGGGGGGAAAACCTTTGTACTCTCCAAATGGTCAACTTGACGTGGACATGACCATTGGTCCTCTCTTGAGGCTCGAAGCGAGTTCAAAGCCAACTCACCAGCCTGCTTATCCAGGACACACCGCTGTGGCTGAACCACAGTGTGCCACGAGCCTGCATTAGTGACTCGGCGAGGGGACGAGCTGCTCAAAGCATGCTCGGGGGAAGGGGGGGGGAGTTTTCAATGGTCGAGGGCATGCCTCGAGGGGGAAACGAGGGGGAAGCTTCGAGCTCGAGTGCGCCTCTCCCTGGGAGCATCTTCTAGAATGAGACCGAGAGTACTCCACAGGGGTGTCTGATACAGAACTGATCAAGGGCGAGTGCGCGCACGGAGAGGGTTCCTCGGGGAACTCGCAAGCTGATGAGGCATCCTTCGAAACTAGATGAGGGGGTGAGCAGCCTACCCCCTCCTCGATAACCTCCTTTGCAACACAAACAATGACCTCGACAGGCCACAGGCAGCCCAACTCAAACAGGGGGTACCTGGATGCAAGCCTCCTTGAAACCTCGAGCTCGACTTGTGGTGGGAGGCCTCGAAGGAATAGCTGGCCTCGATGGCTCAACTCCAAGACATTCCAACTCACCAGGGCCAAGAACAAGACCTGGAAATGACGAAGGTAGTCCCCTAGAGCTGCAACTGAGCTTAGCTCGCTGCGACAAGTCCCCTCAAGGAAGGTATAGAACTCCTCGAAGTACTCAAGGACATCCTTGACTGGCTCAATCTCAGGGTACTGGAGAGTCACAAGCGCCTGGAAGTTCTCCCATCACTCAAAGATTGGCGCACTGGCCACAAGATAGCTCCAGAGCCTTCCAGTGTAGGGTGGTGCTCCGTCGATTGCAAACTGGATGAGCAACGAGGTATCTGTTTGCACCCTGGGCCTTACCATACTCTGCTATGTCCTCGAGGTAACGCGGCAAGTCCTTGGCCTGCCCCAAGAACTCTGGGGGGGACTTGAGTGGGGCTCGAGACAGTCTGGATGCTTCTTCCATCATGAGTAGTATATACGAAGCTCAAAAGAATATATATCACGTCGTAATTGATAACTGACAGCAGTACCGGGGTTAAACGCGAGCCTCGACTGCCAACAGTCTGTCTCGAAGGGTAAAACGAAGAGGTGGGGTCGCCTCGATGTGACCTCGAACGTCTATGGGGAAGTGAGGGTGGGGCAACGAACCACAAAGAGGGGAGGAGGGTGCAGAAACCTTGTATGATACGTCTCAAGGTGGTTTCGACCACCAAAACTGAAGCTAGTCGCCGTTGCGACTCGAACACCTAACTCTCAAACTTGCAGCCTCGCTCAACTGCAATATGCGCAAGAAAAAACGATGATATAACGTCTGGTTACGTCTACGAACGAAGCGGGTGCGTCTAACGAAGCGTCTGTGTCACGAGTGTGTCTTGAAGGGCTCGGGGTTCGTAGTCTCGAAGGGGCTGATGGCGTCTCGAAGGGGTTGTCTACTGACTCTATGATGGTGGGGGAGGGTTTCCTACAACTCAAAACAGCTCAAAACGCAAACAGGAGGTGCCAGGGAGCTATGCTGTGGCAGGGGAGGAGGATGGCAGTGTGTTGGGGAAGAACCGCTCGATGGAATTCTACACAACTTCGGGAGATGGTAGAGGCGGGCGAGGAGAAGTGGGCGAACGAAGAAATACAAAAAACGGCGCACCCAGTCCTGAGTTATTCCAGTTTTCGTCCTACAGAGCCTTTCTCCACAGAAATAAGAATATCTCCGGAAGTACTGAAGCGGACGCGACGAAAAAGGCACCGTTCGAAAGGTCTCGTCGAGTAGAATCAGAGTCCAGAAAAGCGAGAGGTTAGGCGCGTCGGTTCTCGAGAAAACGCGTGTACAGCTCGAGGGGAGGGGGAGAAGTAGGGATACCAAGCAAAACAGCCCCCTCGCGGTGGGCTCCAGTTGTAGAGATGAGAGGGAAATGACCCTAGGAATAGGTCAAAGTCTCCTAGTGAGAGAGGGGGGGTGAATTCAACCCAGGAGGCTTGAGTTGCCTGGTGTAGAGTCAAGGAGTAAGCAGAAAAGACTGAAAAACGCGCCCTGAAATCCAAATAAAACCCAAGATAACGTCTAGGGACTGTCTGGGGATGGGGAAGTAATATTCCGAGTCTTCTTTCGTCTTATTTCCGGCTTCTCGTCTGGGGTAACTCGTCTGTTATTCTTCTAAGTATGTACAGTATGCTCGAAGTACTCGCGCGGGCTTACATAAGCCACAACGCGTGCAAACACTAAGTAAAAAAAAACAAGAAAAGATAAAAGAAAATAAATCAGTAAGTAAAAACAATGAAATAAATGAAATATCCTGGTAGGGAGGATACTTTCCCTACACTGTACTGAGTGTCTGTTCGAGGCAATGTCATCATCGAGTCCGTAGGTGGAGGTGCTGTTGCTTGAGTTTGAAGACGAGCTAGAGCTCGCTGATTTCCTTTGGAGGCCAACTCCATGAGTCGTTGTAATTCCTCCCACATCCAGTCCTCTTGGTTCACTACCCTCTGGCCGATCTTCTGTCCATGACGGTGGAGATAGTCCACTGAACTGAAGATCCGTTTCTTGGCTCGTTGGGATAGGAGGTTGAGGTCCAAGAGATTCTGGGCTCTTGCCTTTGTCGCATCCAAGAGTTGATGCTGGGTCAGAGGCTTGAGCAGAGGCAGGGCGAAAGTCTCGAAAGGAGTGCCAAAGGTTTTCTCCGAACTCCATAAAGGCCAGGTTCACTATGGCGCATTGGATGTCCACAACATCGTCGATGTTGTCTCCGGTGAAAAGGTCCAGATCTACCTTCTTGGAGACATGCCCAGCGATGGTTTTGGTGGTGTTGAAGATTTGGGGAACCCACGCCGCTATGAATTCTGAACCTCGGTAGATTTGAGACAGCATCCATAGGCGGTCATGGTGTTTGCCTGCTTGCCAGCCAAGTGAGTCCCAGTGCTCGAAGTTTTCGAGCACCTGCAGAATACGGAGGAGTTGTTCTGCCGAGGGTACCAAGCATGTCTTGGTCTCGGAGGGGGGGTCGACCTCGGACGCGGTCTGTCGCTGGGTGAGTCTTGGGGTGACATTTGGAGTGGGTGCGTCAGGGGTCTCGTTGGTAGTGGTTGTCTCTGTATCAGCGGTTTGGGAGACTGGGGAGGAGTGGCAAGTGGTGGTAGGGGTGTTGCATGAATGATAGGAGCCGAGGGGAAGGTAGGGTCTTTCGGGTAAGGCAGATGGGTAGGGGGCGGTCTTAGCGATTCTGGCCTTTCGCTTCCCCTTGGTGAGGGAGAGCGAATGAACCATGAACGCAGAGTGGGGGTTCGGAACGGGTCCTGGTGCACCGGAGGTGACCTGGTCCCAGTGTCCCTGAATTGCTGTGATGTTTCGATCTGCTGGTAGGTGCTGTAGCGGGGGAGGTGGTGGAGAGGCGGAAAAGTCGTAGTCATCGGAGAAGGCAATATGGGAGTTCTCATAGTCCGATAGGGTAAACTCGTCGAAGGATGAATAGTGTTCAGAGTTGTGTTCATGGGCCATGGGTGAGAGGGATCTTGTTGCGTCTCTGGTAGGAGTGGAGGATTTCGAGGGCGTTATATAGGTTTTCCTCTGGCTCCCAAGTGTTGGAGGAATGGCCATACCCGGTCCATTTGACCAAGTATTGGTAAGTTTGTTGTTTGGCTGTTCCTCTGGGTGCAGAGATGCGTCCTTTGATCTTCCTTCTCGAGCCCATGACTCGGTGTTTGAGAATGTTCTCGACTTCCCATTCGGGTAGGTCATCGATCAGGTCTGGTAGGGGTGGCGTTTCGGCTCTTCCATATTTGTCGTTTTCTTCGAAAGGGTAGATCCGTGACATGTGAAATACCGGATGTATTCGCCATGTATCAGGGATCTTCAGCTGAACAGCCACTGGCGAAATTACTTTCGTAATTTCAAAGGGGCCAACCTGTTGGGGTGCCAGTTTCGTGCTTGGGACATCCCTTTTAAGGGTGGATGCATCTAGCCAAACTAGATCTCCTTCCTTTGGGGCGGTGTAAGGTCCCTTGCTTCTGGCTTTCATTACTTCTTGCGCTGCCTTGTGAGCTAGAAGTGCCGAGTCCCGATTGGCGGCTAGTTTTTGCATGCGATCATCGACTGCGGGCGCATCTGTTGGTTGCGACACAGAAGGGTAGGGTGCAGGGTCGTATCCGTAAAGAAGGGAATAGGGGGTTTGTTGGTGGACGGAATGGACCCTGGAATTGTGTGCGAACTCGGCTTGTGGGAGATACCGAGCCCAGGCTTCTGGTCAAGCGTCGCAGTACATCCGCAAATAGGTTTCAATCTCTTGGTTTACGCGTTCACTTTCACCATTGGTTTGAGGGTGGTAAGCCATGGAGAGTTTCTGTTGGATCCCCAGGGCTTGGTAGAGTTTGGTGGTGAAGGCGGAGGTGAATTGTGGACCCCTGTCTGATATGACAGCATCCGGGATGCCATATCGAGGGTACACATAGTGTAAGAAGAGATTTGCCAATTCGATGGAGTCACATGTCTTGTTGCATGGAACGAGGACCACTGCCTTCGTGAGTCCCTGATCCACGATGGTAAGAATGGAGTCATATCCTTCTGACTCTGGAAGATCCATCATGAAGTCCATGGAAATTTGTTTGAATGGGAAGGGGTTTTTCGCCGCGTCATTGGGCATGATGGGGGGCATGAGAGGGTGAGTGATGACCTTATTGGCTTGGCAGCCAGGGCATCCCTTCACATATTCTCTCACCTGCTTCCACATTCCAGGCCACCAGACTTTGTTCTTCATCTTCCAAATCATTGCTTTCACTCCAGGGTGTCCAGCCGCTGCTAGATCATGGTTATCCCGGAGGTACTCGTGTCGGAGGGGAGGAGGAACGTAGAGGCGACCATCGCGTCGCTTGGTTTGATCATTCTCCTCTTTTATTGTGTCGTTCTTGGTAAGAGTCTCGTCTTTCAGTGTCGATTCCTTTATTTTGCTGAATAGTTCTTGAGAAATCGCGTACACTCCCCTGTCCAACCATCATTCATTGCTGGACGACATGTTATTGAGGTTGGAGGTTTGGGTGGAGGGAAGTGACGACGAAAGAGTGTGGCTCTTCTCTTGAGGTTTTCGAGGTGTAAGTGGGGCTTCTCCTTTTCTTTCCTTTCCCTTCAGCTTATGCGCATTGGTAGAATTCAGTTTGGGGGGAGTTTTTGCCAGTTTTGAGGGCGCAAATGGGAGTTTCACCCCCCCCTTGAGCCACAATGAATCCGGTAGTACTGTAGTCATTGGGGAAGGGTCGGCGGAGTAGTCAGGGCGGCGGGAAAGGGAGTCCAGGATAGTCATTAGCTTACCCGGTTTGTGCGCTAGCTGAATAGGGAAGTCTTGAAGGAAAGCGGCCCATCGTGTTTGCCTTCGGCTGAGTTGCTGCGGTGTAGGGAATTAGTTCATAGGACCAGGGAAAACAGAGAATAGAAGTGTTGCGAGTCTTGTTTCGTCCTCGAAGAGGGTTCTCGAAACCCAGACAGCTCAGGTACTAAGTTGGTGCCAAGAAATGAAGACTGGACTTGGAATTTGACACTGAGAAAAGCCATTAAAAGCATATATGCAGCAAAGGCACAATGACTCTTGAGCTTCACCCCAGACTTGGGCTACTTGCTCTACAACGAATGCACAGAAGTGTAGGTTGACTTTTCACATGACTCTCACACCCCAAACTCCTCGCGCGCTTAGTCATCACATTACCCACCACACTCCTAAGTCCCTCCCCTCGCTCCTCTCGACCCTCAAAGCCACCTCCTCAACCCTCGAAAACACTCCTTCCACCCTCGAAACCCCTCCTTCAACCCACCACACCTTCCCCTCGTCTCCCAACACCTCTCTGACCTCTTCTTCTCTCAAATCTCCTAGTAGGGGCTTCGCTGTGCCTACATCTGACAGGGGCTTTAGATCGCGACCGTCCTCGGTCGTCGCCCTTTGCCTCATCTCGAAACTCAGAAGACCACAAACCCCCCCCCCAACATGCTCAATCCCAACAACAAAGCGGCTCATGAAGGGCACGAGGCCTCTGCCTGCCCTTGTCTTGGAGTCCAACAGCCCTCGGACCATCCTCGATGCACTTGACACACTCCTGAGGCCTCCATTCACATGGGGCACCACATCGAGAGGATTGAGGGAGAACTCGAAGCCATCACATACAAGCTACTGGGCTGCCCAAGTCTCAGACAACTTACTTGACGAGTCCTCGACTCCTTCGAGTACCTGGGTGGAGTAGTTAGCACCTTACATAGGGTAGACGACTTAGAAAAAGATATTTAGCGTCTCGGACACTGGCTTGTCCACTAAGCCTCAAACTCTCCCTTCAGACTCGGCTACTGAGTACCATGGCTTTGATCTGCAACCTGCATGCTTGCGAAGATATGGGACGTGCATTCGCCATCGTCACGAGACATCTCGGAGGCTGCTCGAGCCTGGACCATCCTTTGTAGCACGCTCCTCAACAGCTCTCGTTCCTGTAATGTGTAATCAGCTCTTCGTGCTAGATAGGAAAACTTAACCCAAAAGAGATTATTTCGAAGCAGCGAGAGCAGCTGCTGAGAATGTCCCTGCCCATAACCATCATAAGGAGCTCTCTCGAGAGCCGAGTCTCGTGAGGCAGACTATGCCATATAGGCTCGAAGCTCCCCTTCGAAAGTTCGCATTCCTGTAACGAGTCATCAGTCCATAGTGTAGAGCAGATAGAAATGAAACAAAGAAAATAGTTCCTATTTGAGGCTCAGTCGAGCCACTCGAAGGTTCCATCGTGCACACTCGTAGCTTTGACACGTCGTTGTTTGCATGTCCTTGTTTGCTGTAAGAGTGAGTGATCGCCTTCCCGATTTGGAGGACTATTGCTGATCCTCGTTGTCTCCCTTCTCACTCCCACGCTGCTTCTCCCTTCACTCCATCTCTATGTCTCCCAACAACCCTGCTGCGCCTGTCAAAGTCACATCCGTATCTTCGGAGGACGCTAACCATGCGCTGGCCGTCCTTCGCCAGCTCGTCTCGATGGCGGGAGGGGGCTCCTCTGAGAGCAAGGAGATGTTGGCTGGTTTGAGCAGCCTCGAGGTGCGTCATCATGCCCATCTTCTGTCTCTCTTGTTGCTAACCTTCTGCCTAGGATACCATTCATGCTGCAGCTGAACCTCCACTCCCTGCCCCTTCTGCATCCTCCAATGCCCTCGGCATCCCACCCGCTCCCTCATCTGACGTGCCGGCCATTGACGTGCTCGTGCACGGCACCTCGTCTCCCTCGGCTCCCCCTGCTTCTCCTTCGACCCTGACCCCGACTTCTTCACCCGCTCGCACACGTCCTGGATCCGAGACCAACGAACTGGAGGATGCTCGGCACATGCCCTCTCTGCCAGTCGGCAATGCCGTCTTTTCGATCCCTGCCAGGTCTCCACTAGCTGGTCGAGCATGCCTCGAAGAAGTGCATCCTGGCATTTGTGCTGGCTCTGACATGGAGTGGCGCATCTATGCACCAGATTACCGTCTCAGGTTTGTTCCTCGCGATTCGAAGGGAGGTGGATCGGTAGCCTACCCTCCCAAGCCCTGCAAGGGCTGCCTCGATGCGAAGACGGTTTGCAGTGGGGTTAGCGGCTTGAAGTGTGCTCGATGCCGAACCAGGCACTCAGTCTGCTCGCTTTATGTGAGTCCCATCTCGCTATTTGTTCCTTTCTCTCAGTCTCAACCTCGACCACCCTTAGCAAGACAACGTCGAGAGCTGTGCCTTCCACCTCTGAGACCCCTGCTGACGCCAAACCTGCACCTAAATCGAAACCTGCCCCCCCTCGTTCCAGGAAGAGAATTCGCATCGATGCCTCTCCCACCGCCCATTCCTCGTGCTCGAACATAGCCATCTCAGCTGCCCCTTCGCCTCTCCCTACTCTGTCCAACCTACCTGCCAACCTCATCGTCCCCAACACCCCTTGTAACTGCGCGCTCACCCTTCGAACCATCTTGGTTGCCGCTGTCGAAGCTCTCAACCAGTCCCTCGAAGAGCAGGGCGTGCCCAAGAAGACCCTCAGTAAGTGTAGGGCTCGTGACTGAGCTCGTCTTGTAGGTACATCGCCTAGCACTCGTTCCCTCCCTCGTCGCGAAGCTTCAACAGCTTCGATAATATACATCCTGTATCTCATATCAGTGCCGAATATATGCTGCCCTCATATCACCATTAAACAAAAAGGAACTTAGGTCTGATTTTATTTACTCAAAGTTGCGAGTTTGCCTCTCGAACTTCGCAACCCTCATGCATCGTAGCACGATGACACGCATAGCCAATTATTAAGGTATGATTTAGACACTCTCACCTGGGCCTTTCTCTTTTTCTAGTTTTTCCATTATCGAACAATCTCTTCTTGATGCAATCCCCTCAGTGGGCATGGTCTTACAAGCCCATTCGAGCCACTCAACCAGCCCTCGACATTCAGGCTACGAGTCCACCAGGGTCCCAATCGAAGGTGTCACCTCGTTCCCTCCTCAACCACTTGTCCATCTCCCCTTCGAGGAATTGCACTGGCAATTGTAAGAGATCCGTCCTCGCCTCCCTTACCATTTTCCTTCTTGCTCTAATCTCCTCTGACTTATCTCTAGCAACCATGTGGACTCTCTCGACTACGGGCTCATACTTGAGAACGTGGACAATCAGACTACCCTCCTGCACAACATCAGTCAGTGACTCAACCACGAACGAGCACAAAAGTAAACTCGAGGACTCGGCGTCCTCCTCACGAATATCTGGGGGGCTCGTGTTGCCTCCCCTCTCTCCCTCACTTGTGACTCGCTGATCGACCCTGACTTGATCTCTCTCATTGCAGTCCTCCCACTCTCGTAACACACTCTCCACCCTCGAACTCATAGATTCCATGCTTCAATCTCCCGTTGTAGCCTGCTCTTCGCTCGAAACTTGCTCTTCGACCCTCGAAACTTTCGATAACACCCTCGATGCCAGTCCCTCGCCTTCTCCTCGCTTCTCTATCCCGACACAGCTTTCCTTGTCGATGGGAAGCTGTACTGCCTCCGCTATCTCTTTCCTCGAGATGACCACCTGTGATCCACCATCCAGAATCCCTTCGGTTGTGACCTGACCTGCGCGCTCCACCTCCATGAATGAGAGTGGCATTGACAAGCCTCGATAACTCTGGGCTCTTGTCACCTCGAACTCCACACTTGATACCTGCGCGCTCGATGCTTCTTCTTCAGCTCCAGTGAAGTCATACTCTGGCTCGCTTTCGTCATTTGTTGAAGTCACCTTGATCTGGGCTGTTGACGCTGCTGGCGCTGATGCCAAGTTCGCCCCTCAGACATCACTCGTGAACTGGTGAGTACCCTTATCCTGGTAGGACGACACCCTCTGCCCCTCGACCTCCACTTGTACCTGCAGCTGCTTCTGAGCCAGATCCCACCATACCCTAGTTGCTTCCTCAGATCTCGAGGGCTGTGCTTCTCTTGTCCTCGAAGCCCTACTCCTTGCTGTCTCGAACTGATCCCTAATGAGGAACTTCAGCTCGTCCACAATGTATCTTAGAGGCCAAGGATCGTCACGCGAGTGTATACCGTAACGAAGCTTCAGGTTTCTCAACACCTCTCGCTTCAACTCCAGATCGAGGCCTTCGAGTATGTAACTGTCGTAGTTGCCTGGGGTGATCTTGCCCTTCGAGTAAAGGTACTGCGTGATCAACTTGTACTTGCAAAGATACTCGCCAAGGTCTTCCTCCGTCTCAAAATCCCTCTTCCTTTGTGCCCTTACGAGGTTGTACAAGTCCTCCCTGATGAACTCTTCTAGTTTCGAGGCACCGGGGTACAGGCCTATCAGCCTCATGATGAAGTCGTTCCACTCCATCATCCTCCACTCTAGGGTGTTACTCCACAGGGACGCGGTGTCTTCATCAAGGTACCAGTACGTCCATTTGATCCACTCCTTCTCGCTCTTGCACCCTGCTAGCTGGCATAGATACTGGATCTCGTTCAGGTAAGTTATGAGGTCTCGTGCTTTACCCGAGAACTTTGGCGCCTTGCTTGATCTTCGACTCGGCATCCCATCGAGCGGCTCTGGTGTGCGAGAGCTCGTGGCTCCTCGACCTAACATCTCGAGGACCACTTGCCCCTCTGACCTTTCGTGCCTGCAATATGACTCCATTTCTCCACGATGCCGCTCTCCTCTCTCATCCTGTCTCTCTCGCGAGTATGACCATTTATCTCGCTCATCCCTCATACCTAACATCCCTCTCTCCCTGCTCCTCGATCTGGTTGATTCAGGGGTGTATTCGCATGTCTCACCCTGCCCGTACGAGGGTCTACTGTAAGAATGAGACTCTGCACGAGGGTAATAGTGCGAATTGACAAAATGGTGGTGGTGGTTTCGAGATGGGGATCTTCTGGTTGAACGAGGAGGGGAGTACTCCCGAGGCTGCTGCGCTGTATACGAGTACGAGCTTCCCTGCGCATGTCTTCTAGAACGAGACCGAGAGTGCGCGACAGGGTGGTTCCTAGAATAAACATCATGTGGGCTCGAATGTCCATACCATCGCCCTCTCTCATCATTCTCTTCGTGGTAAGTCAGCCCTCTCTCCGTGCCTGTTGGCGCCCTCTCTGGTGCCACGTAGCTTCTGTGGGCCCTGTCATCTACCCAGTAGCTTCTTGTGTCCCTTGCTTCATGTCATAGTGTACCATACATTTCCTCGGCTGTACACGTGGCTATTCTGCGGAGTGGGTACCTGGTGCTGGATTAACAAAGAACCCCCTCGTGGTGGGCTCCAGATGTAGGGAATTAGTTCGTAGGACCAGGGAAAACAGAGAATAGAAGTGTTGCGAGTCTCGTTTCGTCCTCGAAGAGGGTTCTCGAAACCCAGACAGCTCAGGTACTAAGTTGGTGCCAAGAAATGAAGACTGGACTTAGAATTTGACACTGAGAAAAGCCATTAAAAGCATATATGCAGCAAAGGCACAATGACTCTTGAGCTTCGCCCCAGACTTGGGCTACTTGCTCTACAATGAATGCACAGAAGTGTAGGTTGACTTTTCACATGACTCTCGTGCCCCAAACTCCTCGTGCACTTAGTCATCACATTACCCACCACACTCCTAAGTCCCTCCCCTCGCTCCTCTCGACCCTCAAAGCCACCTCCTCAACCCTCGAAAACACTCCTTCCACCCTCGAAACCCCTCCTTCAACCCACCACACCTTCCCCTCATCTCCCAACACCTCTCCGACCTCTTCTTCTCTCAAATCTCCTAGTAGGGGCTTCACCGTGCCTACAGCGGTGACCGATAATAAGTGAGGTTTTGATGATCGGTGTACACCGTAGTGGGGGCGACAGGGGAGATGAGGTAATGCCGCCATTCTTCAAAGGCTTGCACAATGGCCAGGAGTTCCAGGTCATACACCTGATAATTTTGTTCTGCTCCGACCAAGCTTCGCGAGAGGTAGGCACAGGGGTGGAGCTCACTGTCCTCGAATTGTTGGCAGAGGACAGTGCCGGTGCCGACGGCCGAGCTGTCAGTGAAGAGAGTGAATGGTTTCGAGAAGTCGGGGAGGCGCAGAACTGGCTGGGAGCACAGCGCTTGCTTAAGCCACTCAAAAGTGTCGGCTTGCTCCATGTCCCATTTGTAGGGGACGTTCTTCTTTGAGAGGCGATGAAGAGGTATGGCGATTTAGGAGAATGAGGGGATGAATTGTTGGTAGAAGTTGCAGAATCCCAGGAACTGGTGTAATTCATGGAGATTGTTGGGGGTCTTCCAGTCCTTGATTGCTGCAAGTTTGGTCTCCGAGGGTTTGATCTGTCCTTGTTCGATCAAGAAGCCCAGGAATTCGACTTCTTCCGTCTCGAAGGTGCACTTCGAGATTTTTAGTCTTAGTTCCTCTTTTAGGGCGATCACCAAGAATTCTTCTGTTCGCCGATAAAGTTCTTCCTTTGTCTTTGCGTGGATTGTGACGTCATCCATAAAGATGACAAGCTTCTTCGAATACATCATGTCGGCAAATGTAGTCTCCATATACTGCTGGAACGTCAGCGGAGAGTTACATTGCCCGAAGAACATGACTGTAGGTTCGAAAAGTCCCTGTGGGGTGATGAAGGCTCCTTTCCACTCATCACCCTCCTTTACCCGAATGTTAGTGAATCCCCAGCGAATGTCGAATTTCGCAAAATATTTTGACTTGGCCAATTGGTCGAGGAGGGATTTAACATCCGGTAAAGGATAGGAATCCTTTATCATATATTTGTTGAGTTCGCGGTAGTCTTGTACTAGCCGCTTCTTTCCATCCTTCTTTCCAACGAAGAACACTGGAGAGGCTTGTGGAGATTTCGATTTCTTGATTTTTCCTGCATTCAGGTTTTCTTCCAAGAACTCGTCCAGTGCTTGTAGTTCTTCTCGCGAAAGAGGGTAGATGGGTGCTTTCTTTGGTTTGAAGTCGTCTGTAAGTTTGATTTCGTGATCGAGGTACGGGCGACAGGGAGGTAATGGGGTGTCTTCTTCAGAAAAGACCCTTTGATATTTCTTGTAACGTGCCGGGAGTGCGACATCCTCTTTCTGGATGGCGGCTTCGAGTTGTGTGGATATGGAGGTTTTCTGGAGCGTTACAAGTTCTTCATCTTCATAGTCTTCTTCGTCCGATGATAGGTTCAACTCCCTGAGACAGGGGTCTCCGAACCCGATCATCTTTCTCTTCTTCCAGTCAAATATTGGGTTGTACTTGGCCAAAAGGGCATCCCTAGCAGGACGTCTTCCCGAGATTTTAGCTCCATTTCAAAGGCATGAATCTTCACCAGTTTGTGAAAGATTCGAGCGTGGAAAGTGCAAATGTGGGTCACTTTCTGCCTGCTCGGCCCTTCGAAGCTTCTCGCCGTCCAAGGGTGTTTGACTCGAGTTCATTTTAGATTGTATTTTGATATAATCCTCGGGTGAATGACATTGACCTCTGCGCCACTGTCAATCACCGCTTTGATTTCTGCGTCTTCCCGGTCGACCAAATACATGGACCCGAACAGAGAGGAATTCGAAACGGTTTTCGATTGCTCACACTGCAAGCATTTCACAATGTTTCTTCAGAAAACATGCTGAAAAAAGGAAGAGAAGAGATACTCTTTTATTCTAGATGTTTCAAAAGAAAAAATGCAGAAATAATGTTTTATTTTCTTTCAGAAAACATGAATTGATGCTAATGCCAATTATTGTAGATGCTAATGGGCATTACCATTAATCTATATTTCTGCACAGAGAAGAAAAAGTTTTATTCACCTTTTTTGTGACAAATTATGCCAAATAAAAGAGTATCTCTTTCCTCCATTTTTTCAGCATATTTTCTGAAGAAACATTGTGAAATGCTTGCAGTGTCAAAGTCCGTATCTACAGAAGTAGATTTAGCAGTCCAAATTGGTCGAGCCGAAGTGATAGAAAATTGTCCAACTCCTCCCTGTGCAGCCACGGGGGAGTTTCTTAAAAATCCTTCTTGTTGTTCTGGATATTGTCGTCAGTGAGAGTATGGACTCCCACCATGTCTCTTTCTTCATCTTTCTCCAGTTCTTCAAGAAGTTGCTTGATCTGTTGACGGCGATCCTGTCGATCAGGGCTTTTCTTCTCCTTTGGGCATTCCGCCCTTCGATGACCAGCTTCGTTGCATCCCCAGCACATGATTTCTCTGATCTGCGATCGTGAGTTGCCTTTCTGGTTCCAGGACCTTTTAGGGGGTCCACCAGAGTTTTGCCGGCGGTCCATGTCCATCACATATGGATCTCTATCAGGTGCTTGGTGGGGTCTTGAATAGTTTTGCCCCAGGATGCATCGGTCTTCTTCGGTTTGTCAACCAGTGAACAGTCGAAGCTGGGAGAGTGCCGTTTGGGCTGCTGTGGCTGATTGGATCCATTCTGCCGGGGTTGTCAGGCAGGTATTGGTTTTGAGGATCCATTCGTTCAGCTCAGCTTTGAGGCCTCGTCCGTAAAAGACTCCTGCCTCGGGGCTTGTCTCTGAGAGCTTCGCTCTGTTCATCGCATTTAAGAAGTCGGTGGTGTATTCTTCCAAGGTTCTTGTTCCTTGTCGAATGGCCGAAAGTTTGAGTAGTGCCATTTGAGATACATCTCCGACCTTAAACATCTGGTCTAGTTTTGCTAGGAAACCCGCCCATGTGTCCACAATATGGACAGTGTCAAGCAGAAGGGATTTCTTGGCATAGTTCTCGGCCCAGGCTTGCGCTGAGCCCTTCGTCATGAAGGAGAGAGTGAAGCCAATCTTCTGTTTGGCCATCCGGTAGATGTGAGAGTTGATGCCCAGATAGGTTTTGATTGAGGTGAGCCAGGCATCATACATGGCGTGGTTGCCATCGTACTCTCGTGGACGATTCAGGCTTAGTTCCTTTGCAGACCCCTCTCCAGAGTAAGAGTCACGTCCCTTTCCTTTCTCCTCGGGACCTCCTCCAGAGCCTCTGGGGTCTCTTGGTTTGGTTGGGATAGTAAAGTCCGTCGTGGATGAATACTTCTCCCGGTACCACCTCACCAGGTCGGTGACTGGTACCTCAGTTTGTGATCCAAATGGATCTCCCGACATCTCGATGTTGCGGTCTTGTAAGGGTTGAGTTTCTTGAAATAGGTCGCCTCTGAGCGAAGAGTTCTCCTCTTCCTCCTTAGGCTGTTGGGGTGTATTGAAGCGGGGGTCTTCTCCTGCAGGTGGGTTTGTTAACCCAAAGGCTGCAAAGACTCCTTTAGCTCCTTCGAGGAAAGATGGGGTCGGTGTGGACTTGAAGTCCTTGAGGGAAGGTTGCCGGTGAGTCAGGGATCCAGGGATGTGTGAAGGATCCGGTCTCGAGGCAACGGGGGATCTCTCTTCCGGGGGATAGGGATGGAAGTGAGATGAGGAGTGTTCTCTCTTGAGGGGTAAAGCAGATGTTCCGGAAGACGATGGTCGTTCCTTCTGCTTCTGTTCCTTTCTTGAGGGAACCGGGGGTCGGAATTTAGAAGAGGTTGTTGATCCTGCAGCAGAGGGTGGCCTCTGAGGATCGGGTGGCATGCCTTGATGAGAAGACACGTTGAGGGAATGTTTTAAGGTTTGAACAAAGGCTGGGGTAGTTCCCGCAGTGGTTCCTTGCGTTCAGAGTCTTCTTGAAGGGCTACAGGTTACTGTAGTGGGTCCCTTTCAAGGAGCGCTGAAGAGGTAGAGAGTAGGTCTATCGCTTCAGGGGTGTTGGGGAACTCGAGACTTCACTAGGGACGATTGTCAACCTAGGAAGACTTCGGTGCAAGCCAAAGTTCTTGAGAGGTTCGTTTACTTCGGTAGAAGGAACTTTTAGCTTTTGTTATGCGCTGGATATCTCACCTGCCGATAGCGACAAGTGTTGGCGCTGAGGCTCTATAGGGGAGCAACAGTGTGCTTGTGATATTCCAGGGTTAACCTCAGGGGCTTAATAGTTTTACCCCCTCTATGGCCAAGCAAGCAGTTCTGAGGAGTGGTTCGCAGAGAAATGCTATCCTGGTTGCAAGGTAGCTAAAAGTTGGGGTGTACAGGCGAGTCCCTACGAGTATATATACTACCTCAGACTATTTGGCGGTCTTTGGGTGAGTTGCGTAGAGGACACGCTCGTGAGAACAAAGATGTGTCGAGTCAGAGATAGGGAACATAGCCTGTGTACCAACTATAGGTCTGTTGGAAAAGGGGAGACGTGTTGAGGATGCGTAAAATGAAATAGTGTCCAAAAGGGGAAAATGACTCGGCTCGGGAGAAGTAGAAATGATAAGCACGAGTCACGTTGATCCGGGGAGATCGACCGAGGGAAGGGAAGGCCATATAAGGGATGGTGTATAGTAAGCATCTGAGAAGGGAAAAGCATAAGGTTGCGTAAGCATCGCAGGACGCGTCGTGTGTACAATTCGAAAGAAAAAGGGGAAAATCTGAAAAAGGGGGAGAAATATGACTGGTGTATCAAGAAGTGGCAGAAAATAGGTGACTGGTCACTTATTCTGGGGGAGCACAGGACTAGCAAGTGGTGACAAGTTGGCACAAATCATCAATGAGTTGTGCTGGCAGTGACCCCCCTCTCCCACAAAAATAGGCGACCAGTCACTTATTCTGATCAGAGTAGCAAGTAAGTAGTAATGAGTGACTACCAACTACTGGCTAGTTGGCACAAATGATGGATGAGTTGTGCTGGTGGTGACCACTGACCACAAAATAGGTGACCAGTTGCTTATTCTGAGCAGAGGAGTAGAAAGTAACCAGTGACTAGCAATTAGTGACTAGTGACTAGTTGGCACAAATCATTGATGAGCTGTGCTGTGAGTGACCCCCCACTGCCAGCAAAAAAAAAGACAACTTTGACCCCCCACACAGTAACAGACATGACAGACACAGCACCACTGCAGACAGACATGAGTGACACCAGACAAAAAAAAAAGAGAGAGACAGAGAGTGAAAGTGACCCCCCAGACACAGACCCCCCCCACACAGTGTCAGAGACAGAGACAGCAGAGGCAGACACAGTAGAGACATAGTGACCCCCCCAGACAAAAAAAAAAAAACAGAGAGACAGAGAGTGAAAGCAACCCCCCCAGACACAAGTGACAAAGACAGAGACAGCAGGAAGTTTGACCCCCCCCCCCCCCACACACAGACACAGTGGAAGACAGACAACAGCAGACAGTGAGACAGCAAGTAATGCTGAGAGTAACCCCTGAGTGACCCCCCCAAAGAAACCCCCCAAGTTGACCCCCAAGTAACCCCCCCATGCAGCAGTGTTGGTAGTAAGTGTAGTAACAGCAGCAGCAGCAGTGGTAGTATTGTTGGTAGTAGTAAGTGTAGTAGCAATTGTAGTAGTTGTTTGGAAATAAGAGGAAGTAACCCCTGGGTAACCCCCCCCTAATAATCTTACCCATGCCCCAGAGCCTCTGGGGTGGAAGTGTCTTTTGGAAGTGTCTCTGTGCAAATCAGGGTCTGGGGGCTGGAAGCATCTCTGTGCAAATCATCAGCATTTTGTGCCAGAGTCCATCTTGCTTGTGGCCATGGAAGCATCTACACAGCTGAGTGCAATCTGTCAACAAGTTGTGCAGACAGTAGTAAAGTGTAGAACACACAGGTAGCAAAGGACCAGCAAACAGCAAGTGACAAGTAGTAACTAGTTGGCACAAACCATCAATGGATTTGTGCCATGAGTGACCCTCCATAAACAAAGATGAACAGAAGGAGCAGACACAAGTTTGACCTCCCCCAGAGATGAAGAGTCAGAAGCATCTCTGCACAAAACATCAACATTTTGCACCAGACATTCCTCATCTACACAGACATGGAAGCACTCTTTGGAAAAGCCTCCTTAGCACAATCTGTTGATGAGTCATGCCAAGGACCACTGCTGACTATCTAATAATCTTACCCATGCCCTTAAATGGTCCATTGACAACTCATGCCATGCAGGTAATAGTCAGCAACTCATCCACAAGGTGAGCTTGAGAGGGTGCAAGTGCATCACAGCTGCTCAAGTCATGCAGGTATCAGTCATCCCCCCCAGTCACAACACTCATTACCAAATAAGGAAATATGAACCTAAAATGCAGGTGCTATACAGTTTTAAAAACTTGTATGAGTGTGAGAAAATATGTCAATCACCTCTTGACTTTCAACCACCATCATCACCACCATCATGACTCATACTTGCAAGGGATGTGGCCTGGAGTTTGACAACAGAAACCTGCATGACACACACTGGAAGAAGTGTGTCAAGACTGTCACCTTTGTCATTCATACTGGAGAACAAGTCACTGTCACTTGTCATCAGAATGGTACCTTTCTTTGCTATTGCTCTCACCCCAAGTGTCCCAAGGAGAAAGGCTTTGTCACTGTGGATGCCTTGCAAAAGCACATGAAGACCCTCAAGACAACCTGGCTTGGTCCAGAAAAGAAGGCAAGTGTCTTTGACATGGATTCAGTCTAATGGAGAGGTTGACCCATGGGATTACATAAGCAGGCTGAGGGAAGGGCAGAGTCTTCTGGGCAAACTCCAGCATTAGAAATTGACATTGGCAATCCCCAGGTAAGCCAGCACAATCCATTGATGAGTTGTGCATGCACTAAACCCCCCACAGATGTCAGCTGGAACCATACACACTCCCAAGGTAAGCCAGCATGGCACAATTTGTCGATGAGTTGTGCATGACACCCCCACCACAGATGCCATGGAAAAAGCAGATACTATGTTTCAAAACACAAAGAGAACATGGTAAATATATTTAATCTTCTTAAACAAAGTATCTCTTTCTTTCATGTTCATTTACTGTTTGTGGCTCAAGTATGGGATAATGCCTCCAGTGTGCAAGCATTTAAAATATAGTATAGTATGTTGACTCAATCTAGGGCCTCAATGGTGAATATCCTCTACATACAAGTCCCATCCACCCCAACATCACAACTTTGCAAGGTGCAAATTTGCATGAATCTGACCTTATATTTGAACAACTTGTAGGAGTAAGGTTTATGTGAGTGAATATGGTGTATTGTGTTTGAAGAATCATCCTCTGGCCCAGGATAAAAATGTTCCATTGCAAGTGGCATTTCTTCCCTGGGGTGTAGTGAGTGGAGCTACAGATGGCAGTGTCCACATCTGGAGCATGCCATCTGGAGATTGCTTACAAGTTCTGGAACACAATGGTAAGTATCCCCTGAATACCATAAAAAATGATTCTCAATGGTTCCCACAGGGAACATGGTTCAGTTGGTTGCAGTAAGTCTAAGGCAGACTTATCAGTGATTCACCTGATTTGCTTGCTCAAGGTGTTTGAGTATCCAACATGTACTTTGGTCATGACAGCAACTTCCCAAATGATGCAGGATACATACTTAGGACATGGCGAGCTAAGAATGAAAATGGTATGGTTTTTATCTCTGTTTGATGAGGGTATTATTAAAGAGTACATCGTCAAGATATCATCACTGCTGCATACTGAGGTGTCCAACTGTACCTATGGACTCAAATTGTCACACTGAAATGTCTAATGCAGTCGCTAATCATCAAGCAAGTACCACTTCTCCCTGTTTTAGTGGTTACAGCCATGTCCATACTTATCCATTACTTCCTGTATTCAGTAAGTGAGATTAGAATTGTGCATGGAACATCAGTATTGACTCTTTCATCCAGCCAAGGTCTACCATGGCATCTTATGAAGCACTTCTCTCACACTTCAATATCGAGCAGCTACAAATTGAGAATTTGAGAGTGGGGACAATCGCTGCAGTCCATTGAATTGCTTTGAACAGCATTGAATACATATATCAGATGCTGCAGGATCAAGATGGACACCCCCAGGCCCCTCAGGATGCTATAATATACCTTTCAATTTTGCATATGAACTCCACCACTGTTATACTATGATTTTTGATATGACTGTCATCAATTGCACTATGAAGCAGGCATGAGTGCATATTGAGCACTCTTTGTTGTGATAAGTTGACATGTGTCCATAATTAGATTCTCAAAGCCCCAATAGCTTCTGGAGGGCATGGCAGGCAAGTCATTGTCTCTTAGTGGGGCCATACATGCCTCGAGGTCGAAGGCTGTGATAGGCTGGCCATTGGCCAATATTTGCTATGACAATCATGGAAAGCAGTACTGAGTCCATGGGATTGACACTTCAGAACTTACAGGTAAACCCAACCTTTGTCTCCCATGAAATTCTGGTCTTTGAAAATTTTGGTAATTAACCAGACCTTTGTCCTCTAGATTCACCTAGTTCTAAGCTTTGTCACCATAGGATGCTCATGGGATGTTAAATACAGAAAGTAGCATCAGGATAAATTTCATTGTCCTGCTTCCAACTACATGATCTTCCCTTCATGATGACTGGTGACAAGCAGCACCCAGCTGGAGCCAATTGGGACCAAGGCTATCACTGTCCCAAGTCACCAAGGACTGTCACTAACTCTACCACTCCACAGATGGCACAGACCCCACCCAGCTCAGAGGGAGCAGCTACAGCCTCACAAGAAGCTGTGGCCTCACAAGCCTTGCTTCTCAGTGTTCTCAACCATATGATGTATGGTGATTCACAAGTTTGTACCTCAGTTTGACATAGGATGATGGAAACTGACTGGAATTCAGCCTCATGACAATGCAGCATCAACTGCTGATACAGTATTTTCTTCAGCCAGAACATCCTTCTCAGGAGTACAGTCACAAGAGCAAACCCCAGTATCAAATGAAGACTGGACTCCTGCATCCTCCTGGGAATGGACACCAGTGTCTCAAATACCACCACTTTCCTCTGATGACCAGTGGTCAACTCCTTGGGCATCCAGTCTCCCTCTCAGTGAGATATCAATACAACTATGTTTTCCCCTGCTTATGGCAGTAGTCTCTGTATGTTGATGAACTGTCCTCAGGCCTCACTTAATACTTACAGTGGAAACCCCTTGTCTGCTAGTCAGGTATGTATATCTCAGAATTCATAGTGATAACGCTAAATAGCATTGAAGGTCCCCAGCCATAGCAGAGGGAAGGAGAGGTCTACAGATCAGGGTGAACAGGTAACAGCTCCAGACAAACACTGGATTCATCTGAACCTACCTCAGACTGAGTTCAGTGCCCCAAACAATAACCTACCCCAGTGGCCTTCAGCTTCCATCCCTTCTCAGCCTTGACAGCCAACATCCCACTCTTTTTCCACCTCTATGGATCCATTTACTGTTCTGTCTCAACCAGGACTGTCAGTCCAGCCCACTCCTCAAGACATACCTGGTCCCAATATTGGTAGTCCACAGTCACATGGCAGTGCATCCCTTGCACCTTTACTATCTTATTTCTCTGAGTCATTGAATTCTATGTTCACCTCATTTGAGCAGTTGCACACTTCATCCACCAGGATAATTATGGAAGGGATCTCTGCCATCCAGGAGGATTTGAAGGCTTCATGAATCGATGCAAACACATCTAGAGATGTTGAGATGCAAGACATAGATGAGTTTCCTTTGAAACAAACTAGGCATCCAAAGAAGCACTGCAACTTCATTCCTTCAGATCCTGCATCTGACATTCCTACCAAGAGCAATGTAGAAGAGCACAAAGACTTTTTCTGTAAGTGGGATTAGTGCTTGTGCTCTTCATTCATCGCTGATGATGTGACTTCCAAGACTCACATCTGGCTTCATGCCCTCCACTTGCTCAAAATTACTGACTACAAGTACCTGAACACTATCAAATGTGCACTCACCAGCGATGAGGTTGAAGCATATGAACAGGACATTCCTGGTTGCCCTGAGGTCATGCCAACTAATTTTATTGTAGACTGCCCATGGGAAAGACATGCCATATAATCACAAGGCCTTTACAGTCTTCACTGAAGATTTCCTGGATAAGGTCAATAACCATGGCTGGTATGCCTCACAGACAATCCCTGAACAGTACTGCAATTTTGACATCATCTATGGGGCTTTTAAGGCCCATTTTACTTACATCAAGTCACATTACAATGAGGTCATCATCGCTGCAAGTAAGGATCCAGTGAAAGCCAAGGAGGACATGAAGGCAAGATTGCATAAATCTTCATGTACTTCAAGGAAAGTTCAGGTAAGTACACCCTATGTCATTAATTGCCCTCTCTCACATTGATTTGAGTTGCTAAAAATGCACCTGGATAATATGGCAGAGTGTCCTAAGCTGCAGAAGCACTTACCACTAGTCAATTACCTTGGGACTCAGGGTATAAGCTCTGATGAGTCCAAAGACAAAACAAGGAGGATGATTAGTTATCCACATGTGTATCCTCACTGGTGCAGCCAGCAGCTTTCTGCACTCATGTGGGAAGCAGATTTAGCAATACTGGAATTCCTTTCTGTCATGATTGGAAGGCATAAGAAAGCAGGCACACAACTCCAGAATTGCCCTCATTCTGAAAAGTTCAACAATGCTGCTGCTGCCCCTCCTGGGCTTCCTGTGCATTGCTATGATGCTACCTGGCTGTCCTTGCTACATCCACACTCAAAGAAACAGCTCAGAGTGCAGGAGGAGGAGTATGACTTTGCCCCTGGCTGTGCAGGCAGATATACTGGTATGGTAAATTGTCAATGTCCTTATGGCCATTGAGCTTATGTCATGTCCAGTTAACACTACAGGATCTTCTGTACTGCTTGGGGCAGCTGGTGCTAACTGAACATATGACAAGTGGGGCCTTTACTTCCCCCTGCTTCCCACTGTCATTCCTCACCCCTCACTGTTGACATTATATGTACTTCCAATCTCCAACTAACCTAGATTTACTTGATTTGACAATGTAATACCAAATCTGAACATGTCTGCTATACTTCTAAATCTTTATGCTGCAGGCTAGTGACTTTGGAGAGTTTTTGTGATATGCAAGATTGCCACATGAAGGCTCATGAAGTAATATTGGTAGATAGGATCACAGTATGAGTTTTCTCTGAGTAGTAAGCCCCTGCTAAAGCCATGTATAATAACCTCATGTGCCTCTAAACATGCAATGTTGTACTAAGCCCACCTGATCACCCAAACAAGCTGACCATAGTGGGATGGGTTTAGACAGGTCACAGCACCCACATCAGTCATTATCTGTTGTCTTGTTCCTCGTCTTTACCTTTGCTTTGTCACTTCCAACCTTGTTTTTGAGGTACATCCTTGCAAAATCTCTTGCAGGCCATGAGTCTTGATAGTGGGTAAGGATGGGAAATTGCTCCTGGGCCTAAAATCATATGGAAAGAAAGCATGCAATGCACTGTGCAATTCACTTACTGCCTCAAAGAAGGCTGAGAGTGATTCTGGCCACTGAAGGTGATATGGAGAATTCATATCCATTTTCTTTTTGCACATGAGATGCAGCCCTTTCTAGGGAGGTGAATGTCATATTGGTGCTCAAGATTTGATAGTAGAATTTTGAGTAACTGAATGGAGTCATACATGTCATCCCCCCATGCCAGGACTTCTTGCAAAGCATATCCACTGCTGTTTGGCTTTGAGAGCGAGCCACACAGTGGAGGAATAAGATTGTTGCCACACTCTGTCTTCTCCACTGGCAGTTGGCTCTGAATCACATGCTCAGATTCAAAATCAAATACCTTGTGAGCAGTGATTTCAGAGCTACTTGGGCTGGGACTACACTCCTTTCCAAACACTTTCCTGAGGGTTATTGGTGGGAAGTACAGTTGGTAGTCCATGGAAGAACAAAGGTTGGAGAAATTTGCAAATCATCACCACTATGTCCCATACTGACAGTTTCCTCTTATTCATGAGATTATAAGAATTACAGAGGTGCCTAAAATGGTACAAAATCACAAAGATTGGGGACTAGTATGAGGATATGCAAGGAGAGGTGATAAAGCAGATGATGATGCAGCACATGTGTCCATCACATCGCCTTGGGCCAAGTCCTGATGAAATGTGGTCCAATTTAAAACCATGCCAGAGTGAAGTGAACCAGCTACCAAGCTGGCCATGCTGCAAGCACACTGCAGAGAAGCCCTAAGTGCAAGTCAGAAGATAGTACTGTATAACTTGTGATCACAGTGAACAGAAGATGAGACATCCTGGATATGATGCAGCCAGACAGAATGGCAGATGGAATTTGAGATCTAGTTCATAATTTTAGCATCACTTACTGCAGGAAAAAAATGTGACATGGTGAGCTTACCTTGGGCCAGAAAAGACCTGCTTGCAATATGAAAATTTTTGAAGGGTGTTTGTGGAGGTGATACTTTAGGAACCTAAGAGTGCAAACTCAGTCTTCAAGTCAGGATGAAGTCTATGTTCTATTAACCAACCTAAGAGTGTAAACTACCCAAAGGATAAGTGGAAATAGGCTATAGTAGAGTAGGAACTACATTACCTCAGTCTTTGAGTCAGGATGAAGTCTGAGGCATAAGAAAAAAGAAGTGGTGGACGAGTATGGTAACATTATGTAAGCAGGTCTCACTGTACTCAGAAGCACAAAGTTCCAACATGCCCCCCTCAGCAAGTTTCTCATTGAAAAATAAACCATACCATGTGACCAACCCTTGTGTAGTCAATAATACAGGCATGAATTTGGGGCAGCAACGACTCTGTGGTGTTGCATCTATGCAGGCAAGTGCTGTACAGGGTACCTCAGATGTTTGTTGTTGCATGTGCATGATTTGTAAGCAGTCCGTTGTTTATCATTGTGACATGACACCACAGCCTCGTGATGGGCTTGTTTTCCTCCTACCCCTGTCACCACGCCCCCTCCACTTGCATCGTCTCTCATTCCATGACCATGGGTCCATAATGTCACTCTGACACTGTTTCTTTCAGGATTGCAGTCATTTTGGCTGAGATAGAGAGACTTTGCTGCTTGGGTGCCAGTTTTGACAGATAGGGTGTTTGCAGGTGAGAGCTCAGTCATCTTGGTCGTCATATCCATTCTCTGGATTCGGAGTGGGTGCAAGAACATTCTGATGGACTGGTAGGTGAGTCTGGGACCACCATTTGTTCAAATTTTGAGGCGAGAGCCTCAAAATGTGCTGAGCACTTCTCAGGCTTGTTGGATGGCATCAAAGGCCAATCATAATTGACAAGTGGCTCGTTTGGGTGGTATTGGACATTCCTGTGTCTGCCCTCAATGTTTTGAGTGCCCAATTTGAGATCTGAGCTTGTTTGGTCCATTTCTGTGTGCATGCTGCCTGCATCTGCAGCTGCAGGGGTAACTGGTGAGTGTGCAGGTGTTGGCTCTGCTTCACTGGTCATATCCTGAGTGTTCACAGGTGGTGCACTTGCCATCACTTGTACAGGGTCTGTAGTATTGCTTTTTGGGACTCGGATACTGGGCGCTAGGGTCAAAGTGTCCTGGTTTTGACTGTACACACATTTGAATGTTGGATTTGGAATCTGCACTATGACCTGAGGGAAAGGCCAGACCAGGGATCAAACCTGGGCTCTCCCAATAGTGCTGGGGGTGTGCTACCACTACACCACCCAGCATTTCCCTCAGGTCATAGTGCAGATTCCAAATCCAACACTCCCCCTGAATCTGCACTTCACTCACCTCTCCACTAGCATGGCACCAACCATCTAGTCCTGAGGTGTTCCTCATGCAATCCAGTCCAGGAGACCACCACTAAGATGTTTATTATGTTGAAAAGTCACAACCAGCCCGTCGGTTGACAGTTGTTCACAATAATAAACAGCTTAAATAATGGCCAGACCAGGGATCAAACCTGGGCTCTCCCAATAGTGCTGGGGGTGTGCTACCACTACACCACCTGGCCTTTCCCTCAGGTCATAGTGCAGATTCCAAATCCAACATTGAATGCATGTGAAGTCCTCATTAATGTGACCTGTGTGTCCTTGAGTGACATGGCAGCAGTAAGGAGTTGAGGTTTGGATGTAGGTATGTGTGCAGAGTGTGTGATCATTTGCAAGCAGATCACTGACCATGTTTCTCCAGTAACAACCTTGTTTGGTGCTTGATCAATTGTTGAATTGTATTGTAGATGGTTTCAGGTTTGAGCTGTGTGTGTTATGTTGTGCCCCCAGAGCTTGTCAGGTGGAGCATACATGCAGGTGGTGTGTTTGGCTATGTTGCTTTGCATTCTTGCCTCAGGCTTCTTGTAGTGGTTCCCCTTGTATGCAAGGTGGGTGTTTGACTCTGTTGAACCATATTCACCTCTGCCTTTGGTAATGAGGATCTTAGGACCTTCACTGGCACTGATTTCAGCCTGGGAGAAAACTTGTTCTGTTGGGCCAGGCCTCTTGTTGTTTAGCCAGTGGTGCATCCATGGTGCTGCTTGCAGGTTTTTGCTCATAGCTGAGTAGGGCTGACTGAGCACATGGGAGTCATCAGAATAGGATGTAGACAGGTTTGTCTCATTTGGTGGTCTCCCTTCATAATTTGGTTGGTGCACTAAGCTTGAACATTGTATGTGGGCTGTGAGAGGGCTATATGATGTGTGCATGGCAGGCTGTTGAGTGTGTGTTCTGGTGGCAAGCTTGTACAGAGTGTCATGCTGATAAGTGACTCTGACAGTTGTCTGTCCAGCAGTTAAACTGCACTTGTTCCATTTGAAGGTGGTCATTATTCCTTGGCTGGCAAGGCACACAATTGAGAGCAGATTTGAGGTGAGGTTTGGCACATACATAGTAGACATCATGTAGGATGACAGGGCCTTCTCCCTCATTCCCCAGTTCTGTATTGAGAACAATTTGGCCAACTCCAACTGTGTACACAGTGTTTCCATTTCCAACTGTGATTGGCTGTGTAGGTACAAGCCATTTGTATGAGGTGAACCAACTGTGTTGACAGCACATGTGTGCAGAGGCTCCAGAGTCTAGTATCCAGTGCATGTAAGGGATGTTGCTGTGTGTATTGGCTACGAAGAGGTGAAGTGGCATGTTGTGTGTGGAGGATATGTGAGCGAAGTTTGCTGAGTGTTCATCTTTCTCCTTATCTCCTGATTTTCCCTTGTGTTCATATGTTGTGTTAGTTCCAGCCTTGTCAGCTTTCTTCTTATGACATTCATCTTCACCATGTCCCTTCTTTTTACAGTACCCACATTTCAATTTTCTCTTGTCATCTTTTGCATTTGACTTTGGATGTGCAGATGTGTATGTGACAAGTGCACTTTGCCCACCTGAGGCAAGCTGTCACAACTTCTCCTCAATTAGCACTTGTGATATCACGGAGTCAATGGAAAGCTTGTCATTTGAGGACATCAAAATGGTGTGGAGTGTTGCATAGGAGGGTGGTAAGGAGATTACCATGGCTATTGCCACAAGGGAGTCATTGAGGGATTGACCAAGTGACTTTAGTATGCATGCTTTTTGCCACATAGCATTTAGCTGGTTTTGCATTGGACTGTCCTCTGAGAGTGTCCCACAGAAGAGCTCACCTATGAGATAGGCTATGGTCTGCTTGCCATGCCCTTCATACCACTGACATAACTTTTTCCAGATTTCTGCTGCTGTTGGTACATGTAGAACTCCTGTTAAGGGTTTGTCCTTCAGAGTCAGAATGATTTGGGCATGTGCTTCCTTGTCTCTGATCATCCAGTTGGCATGGCTGATGGGGTCAGTTTTTGGGTCTGGCGCAGTAGTCATGTTTCCTCTGATGACCTCCCACAGATCTCATATGTTGAGAATCATACAGATCCTGACCTTCCATGTCTGGAAGTTTGAGCTGTTGTCTTCTAGTGATGGGATGTCATAGAGGTGACTTGAGGCCTGTTTTGCTTTCACTGATGAGACAGTAGAGGGTGTGGAAGTGGGCACTGTAGAAGCTGGTGGGTTGGACATCTCTGTTGGCTTAGACTATAACTGGTGTACTCTTGGTTTTTTAGTTATGCACAAGTGGGGCTCATAACCTTTTGAAGGGTGTTTGTGGAGGTGATACTTTATGAACCTAAGAGTGCAAACTCAGTCTTCAAGTCAGGATGAAGTCTATGTTCTATTAACCAACCTAAGAGTGTAAACTACCCAAAGGATAAGTGGAAATAGGCTATAGTAGAGTAGGAACTACATTACCTCAGTCCTAAATGTCTGTCTGGAGATGAAGTTCCAACACACCCCCTCAGCGTGACACCAGTGACAGACCTGTGCGATGAACCTGGAAGGGTGAACAAGTGAGAGACTTGGTGAGAAGGTTGGCGACATTCTGATGAGTCAGGATCCACTTGGGTGTGAACACCCCCTTGCTGATGTGCCCACGAAGAAAGTGATAGCGTACATCCACATGCTTAGTGCAAGAATGATTTAGCAGGTTGGAGGATAGTGATATCACTCCTGTATTGTCTGCATATACAATAAACAGAAGAGTGACCTGCTGATTTAAGGAGTTGAATGCCAAGCATATCCAGAGTCCCTCCTGAACATAGGCCGCAAGTGCCATGTACTTGGCTTCAGTGGATGACAGTGCCAGCATTTGTTGTTTCTTGGAAACATGCACTATTGGGCCCCTGTAGAAGAACCAAACATAATCCATGACCGAAACTCGATCCACTGGGCACGTTGCCCAGTCTGAATCAGTGAAGGTGTGTACATCGTGGTTGATGTTTGGGTTTCCATATCGAATGTGCAGAGACTTTGTCCCTTTCAGGTAACATAGCAGCCATTTTGCTGCAGCATAGTGACATGGTTCCATGTGTGTGCACTGCTGAGCTAGTTGCTGAATGGCCTGTGCTATGTCGGGCTGGCTGCATGTAGCCAGATAGGTCAACTCTCCAACCACTTTCCTGTACATGTGCACTAAGTTTGGAATGTCTGGGTACACATTGCTATCTTGTCCGAAGGGATGATTAGGGTCCATTGGAAGTGATGCTGGATTGGCATCTCCGAGCCCATACTCCTCGCAGATGTGATCAATGTAGGACTCCTGGTGAATCCAAACCTCCCATGTCTCTTGCCTCCTCTCGATTTCGATTCCAAGGTACAAGGAAATGGGCCCGAGGTCACTGATGCCAAAGCGCTCCCCAATTTTTCCTTTCACCCAGTCCAGAAAGTACCTGTTATTCGAACCCCCAAGACCATCATCAACATGCCAGACAATTATGCAAATTACCCTTCATCCATCCTCTCCAATCTTGTCCAAAACGAAAATGGCCAGATCCATGTCAGAGTGAGTGAAACCGAGCTCACAGAGGAGCTTGCACAGTGTGGTGTACCAGTCGAACACAGCCTGCTTAAGTCCATACAGCGACCACAGGAGCAGACACACCAGGAGCACCCCTGCATTACCGTACTGTTTGAACCCCCCTCGGTTGTTTCATATAGATTTCCTCTGTAAGTTTACCATGGAGAAAGGCTCTCTTGGCATCGAAGCAGTCGAGTTCCCAGTCGTTCTTTGCTGTGAGTGCTATGAGCAGTTTTATGGAACTTTGTCTGGTGACTGGAGCATAGGTTTGATGAAAATCGACTCCTGGTACCTGTGAGAAGCCCTGTGCAACAAGCTGTGCCTTGAACCTTGAACCCCCCTTTAGGTCCACCAGCTTAAACTCGAATACCCATCGATTTCTGTAATGAATCATGGCTCGTAATGCCTCGGAATATACCACCTCACTTCACCTCGGAATTTACTTAGTCTACTCTCCTGTCAAATCTTTCTTTCTTTCTCTTTGTTTTCTCTTTTTAGTTACTCATTTGTCTCCCACTACACTCTGAATGTATATAAACCCTTAGTACTTGATGTATTCACCCCAGTTGTTCTCAAACAGAGACCTTGGACAGTTCTATCACAAGCCCTCTAAGCCTCACTCTGCTGAGAATCAACTACTGTGTGGCCAAAAACTACCCATTCTGTCACATATTTTGAACTGCCTTTAACCTCTCTACTTACTCTCTAAACCGAACCCGACTTTGACATTGCCTGCTCATTACTGGCTTGATCACCCGGTGCATAGTTGCTTCGCCAAACCTGTTACTGATGTCTTCTTCTCCATTCAACCCCAAAGCAATTAACAAAGAGATATGGTGCCATTTCTGGTCCTTCAAGCCAGAACAAGGCAGCCCTATCTGATTTGGTGGGATTACTGGAATCGACCATGATGTAGACACACCTACCGAGTCAGTTGACCCACCTGCTCATGAACCTTCTGGATCCGTTAGGACACAGGGCAATGCCCTAAAAGGCCACACCGACCTTGGAAACTCTGAGGAAAGCATGAACGATGTGCTGAGAGATGCTGTCAAGCAGCTGGTCCACGAGCTCAGGAGCACGCCACATGGCTGTGCCCCAGACCCCCCAGTATTGACTGGAGAGGATGTTGATGTGCATGCAGGAACAGGCTTGGGCTTCGAGAAGCCATGCTCATCCGCAAGAAGTACTGTATCAATAATAAGAACATCAGTACTACTAGACCAGAATCGCTGGCCTGCATGGATGCACGATGAACCTGAAATAGATCAGAAGTCTGAGGATAGGAATAATTCCAGCCCTAAGCTACTATGGTCAGACCTAGTACAGAATGAGGAAGAGTTATGGAACTCTGTCCCACAGTGGTATGGAATACCTAGTGTGAATATCCCCAAGAAAGATAAGACTTTGAGTAAACCAGCTTCAGAAAGAAGCACACTGAGACTTACCAAAGACATGAAGGAAAAGTGGAAGGCCCCCACTCCTATTGAAGTTGCGAAAGAATTACCTATCAATGAAAATGTTCCAGAAATAGTGGAACAAACCGAACATATGATTAACAAACTGAAAGACACTGGCCTGGTCGAGCAGCTTGACAGGGCTGTAGTGGTGATCTGCCAGCAACAGGCCATAATCGAGTCCTTGAAATGACAGAAAAAGCACGAGTCCATAAGGCCAGGACCTTTGGGACTCAACATTGAGCAGAAACAATGTACCCAAAGGGAATTCACTGCTGCTAGCACTAAGCTGAGTTCCGAAGCTGTAAATCAGCCAGAACTGCCAAATCACAAGAAGATTGTAGAGCTGCACCATCAGAAGAATAAAGGAAACCCAAATAAAGAAGCTCACATTGCCTGGGCATCATCTGTATTCCCACATGAGAGCACCATGCTTCATGCAATGCATGGGGACCCTAGCGATAACAGTAGCTCTTCAAACTCAGATGACATGGAACAGGGACGATGTGGACCTAATGACAACCCACCATATCGATGACCCATCGCACCAAACCCTTCATCAGGATCTTCCAATGATGATTTCTTGTTTGGGTCAGACTTCCTAGATGAAGAACCCTTGTCTGTACTTACTGATGACTTGGACCGAACTAAGGCCCATAAACGTGAGAAGAAATGGTGCTACCATGCTAAGTTAAACAAATTGAAATATCAGCAGTCTTTCTTGAAAGAAGATCCACCGTTTACTTACCATGGTGAAATACAAGTTGGCTTGTTTAAGAAATGGTGTCATGAGTTGTGTGACTGGGTGAAACGAGCCTGTCTAGACCAAAAGAAAAGTATCAGAGTCATGGGAAAGTATGTACCTTGACAGACATGCTTACTGATTCTACAAATGGAATGTCCTTGACCTCAAAAAGAAATATAACCTGTCAACATTTTTTGAGGAGCTCTTCGACTACATGTTTCCCACAGACTTTCGAATGCAGCAGCATGATAAGTTTGATGTGTGCTGCCAAGATGGACACTCCATCCTAGATTTCCTGAGAAAGCTTCAAGAAATCGCTGACACTGTAGGGGATATAAGCGACAAGGACATTGTCCTAGCATTCTGGAGATGATGCCAACCATACTTACATGCAGAACTCACCAGAAACAGTTATGACACCACCACCATCTCAATTACAACACTTGAGTCAGAGTGTGTAAGGTATGAAAAGGCAAAACACATTATCAACGAGGATCACAACCATAGGCCTCAGCAGTCATGTGACCGAAATTACACGTCTCATAGGCAAAGTACAGATCAGCTGAGTGCTGCATCTGTTAAAACAAACATACCCAGCAATAGTGCTAATAATGGGCGTCCTGTGAGTAGTTGCCACCCTCAGAAGAGTTCTAACTCTCAGCAGATGGCCTCAAGCAACAAAGAACGCAAACAATGCCTTTGTGCCAAAGGGAAATGCTTCAATTGTGAGGGTACTGATCATATCGAATGGAATTGCCCAAAATGGTTGCAGACCCAGGGAAAATGCAAGGGACCCCATGTACATCTAAACAACATTGACCTATCCCCAGCAGAAGTCAGGCTTGCTGCTATCGAAGAAGGCACCAACTTAGGACTTTTCGCTACTGGCACAACCTGTACAGAAATGATTGAACTTCGACAAGCAAAGAGGGATCTTGTTAAGGCATGGGTGCTATCTACTTTGTATGATGCTGTGCCACTAACTCTCAACCAAGATATAGACCCAGGGAACTCCCCCTTCCAGCCTGGATGCTTCACAATAGAGGACTATGGCAGTCCAGATATGTATTTACTCTCCAACCACTACACCCTTGACAATCATATTGTGTATTATGAAAACCTTATAGACCCAGAATTTGATATCATGCACTGGCTACATTTGCAGAAAACAGAATGCTATGATGAACTAGTCTTCAACAGGCAAGAGATGCACTGGCATGGCCCTACCCCTGCTATACCTGAGTGCCTAAGAGAGACATTGCTGACCTGTGCAGCTATGATATCAAGAAACACTGCTGGAGATTATCCCACCAGGACTAACACTATCGAATGAAATGCTGCTCAAATCAAGGGAGCGACACAACTACTCCCAAAACCAACCATAGTGGTGGTACGTATAAATGACAAGCCATGCTGAGTGCTGCTCAACTCTGGATCATCATCCAATTTTATTTCTACAACACTGGTCAACCAACTACAACTGACCTTGGATGTCCTAGCCAGACCACTGAATCTCCAACTTGCAGTCTCAGGGTCACACAGCAAGGTCAAAGCTATGGCAACTGCTTGGATTACCTATCAAAACATTCACGAGCAGCAAACCTTGGATGTCACTAACATTGACTCATATGATCTAATCCTAGGTATGCCATTCCTATTCCTGTTGGAGATTGAATCACCCCTGTGTGATGTATATTTGGTGCGAGTTTTTACTTGCTTACATAAGTGCTTAGAGCGCACATAGAGTACAGTTTTAATACTGTTCCCTCAGTAGTTGAGTCACTACTGAGGGTGAGTCTACCTACTATTTAGTAGTATCTACTTACTGATGACCTGTAGCTGCCTACAGGTACACTAATATAATTTAGTAGTTGAGTCACTACTGAGGCTGCCTACAGCCCTTTTCTACAATTCCAGCATCAGATACTGCTTGGATTCAACCCAGTGCAGGTGACAGTGTGCAGCAACACATCTCTGCCTATTCGAGGAGTACAAACAATTGCACTGGAGTCCCATGCAGCCAAAGTTAGAGGAGACAAGAGGGAAAAACTCCGAGAGGAGTTGCGAGCATATGTGAGGGACATATGTAAGGAGGCAATCGAAACCCCACTTCCCCCTCTCCATGAAATTAACCATGTTATTCCTCTAATCAATGAAAATAAAGTCTACTTGTGGAGACCTTCCCATTGTCCAGAGCCTCTGAAACCCCTTTGGTGTGCGAAGCATGACAATTATATTTGAACAGGACATTGGGAATTTAGCAGTGGTACTAACGCTATTCCTATGCTAAGGCTAAAGAAAGCCACAAAGGATGGCACCCTCCATCTATGCACTGTAATCAATACTTGAGAATGAAATGCCAACACTCGAAAGTTAGCCTCGCCACTACCAGACATGGAGGCTATCCTCCAAAACATCATCTCACACCCTTACAGGTCTCTACTTGATGGTAAAGATGCATACAAACAAATTTGTGTCAGACCTGAGGACCTCCCAAAGACCTTATTTACCACACCCGATGGAATGATGATAAGCCATGTCATGCAGATAGGCAACTGCAATGCTGGTGCTACATATCAGTCCTTAATGAACCACATTTTTGCCCCACACATCAGAGTTTTCATGGATGTTTATCTCGACAACATTGTAATTTATTCCAACACTCTGGAAGATCATATCGTGCATGTAAAAACCATTATTGACATACTATGGAAACACAAGTTCTATCTGAGCAAACACAAACTACAATTTTTTGTAGATGAACTACATATACTTGGTCATGTTATCAACCAGGACAGAATTCATATGGACCCAGACAAAGTTGACAAAATTGTTAGTTGGAAAATGCCAACCAACAAAGACTTACTGGCGGGATTCATTGGTGCAGTCAGATACCTCACACCAGGCTGCAAGGGGGTTAGAATCCCACTTGGTCATCTACATAAGCTCGCCACACCAAATTCATCATGGCAATGGTCATTCACAGAACAACGAGTGTTCAATCTAGTAAAGGAATTAGTTCATCAGCACTGAGAAACATGGCATAAGGCTATTGATTACTCACTGGGTCACTTGCCCATAAATCTCTCATGCAACGCATGCTTGTCAGGAGGAAGTGGCATGCTTTGTCAAGGCAAAACCCTCGAGAAGGGAAATATTGTTGCCTTCTGGTCAGGCAAATTCAACCCGGTGCAGCAAAATTATCCTGTGCATGAACAAGAACTTTTAGCTATCATAGAATCCTAAAGCATTTTCAACACTTACTGCAAGGAACAAGATTCTGGATCTTCACTGACCATAAAGGTCTTGAATGGATACAGACCCAGCAAAAACTGTCACCACATCAAGCCTGATGGCTCAAAACCTTAGCTGACTTTGACTTTGAAATCATTCACATACCTGGAAAAACAAATGTCATCACAGATGCACTAAGTCGAATCTATTCTGATGAACCGAAGGGCACTGTAAGAGCTGCAAGTGAATTTGTCAGCACTGAGGAGGAACATGCACCTTCCAAACTGATGCTAAACTTAGTAACAGCACCCCTATACACAGGTTCCCCAATTTTCCTTGGTGTGACAAGGAAACAATCTGGGGCATGTGAGGCATTTCCTAATGCAAAGTGAGTGATCCTTAAGTTGCCAGAAGGACCAACATGGTCACTGGAGGGTGGGAGTCCAGAGACATTAGACTCACCTGCCAAACATATGGTTCCTGACAACAGTAACAGGACAACAGAACTGGACACGTCACCTGAAGGAAATGACACCTGTCAGAATAATGTAGAGCACCTGGAACCACCATGTGACTATGAGGAAGTGACATCACTGCCCAACTTCATAACGATAGCAGAGCAGGGAATAAATATTTATGAGGATATACGCCATTGATATGATCAGGATGCATTCTTCTCGGATGTTGTTAAGCAACCTAAGAACTACAAAAACTTTGAGGTTGACAACGGTCTGATATACCTAAAAGACAAGGGACAGAAAGTACTGTGCATACTGGACATTAGGCTTGGCACCTGCCACCTGTGCGAGATCCTGATCTCGCACACTCATTCCATATTACCACATCTCAGACCCAGTAAAACAACTAACTATCTATGAGATAATGTCTGGTGGAAGGGAATCAATTCTGACATAGATAACTTCTGCAAATCATGCACTATCTGCCAAGTGTCAAAGCCAAGTAACCTCCCTAGCTATGGATTACTAGAAACCTTAGATGTCCCTAATTACCCCTGGGAAACTATTGGCATAGACTTTGTCAGCCCCTTACCAGAATCTCGGACACTTAATGGCATGTTTGACATGATACTAGTCATTATTGATTACCTAACAGTGATGGTACACCTCGTACCAATGAAACAAACATACCATGCAAAGGATGTCACTGAGGTAATGTTCGACAGAGTATACAAGCATCATGGCATGCCGCAGAATATCATTAGCGACAGAGATTCCTTATTTACGAGCATGTTCTGGAATAAGCTCAATGAGCTAACAGGTACTGAACTACAAATGTCATCTAGTTTCCATCCTCAGTACCCCACAGTGAGAATGGCTTCACCAAAGTACCCCGCAGTAAGACTGGCCTGACCCAACGCTGCCAATGCCCTGCCCTGGACTGTGTGTATGCCACGCTCTGCCTTTCCATTCTGCTGATGTGCATACGCCACTGATCTGCGGTGTTCAATTCCCGCCTTGACCAGACTTCGAGCAAACTCCGCTCCCATATACTCTCCCCCGTTATCCGTCTGTATCACTTTCACCTTTGCATTAAACTTATTTTCCCAGCGAGACTTGACCATTAACCACGCCTCGTGAGTTTGGTCCTTTGTTGCCAAGAGTTGAATGCTGATGGCATTCGTGTAGTCGTCGATGAACACAATGAAGTAGCGTTTCCCATGTAAGGTGGCGAGAGGAAATGGCCCGCAGAGGTCTGTGTGAACGAGTTCAAGGAAAGTACGTGTGGGTGGAGATGTCGAGGTCGGATAAGGCTTGTGTGGGCATTTCGCTACTATGCATGCCTCGCAACGAGACTGAGCTGCTGATGGAGTGACTTGCACACCCCTTGCCATGACCGGAAGATACCTCGCGATGTCTCCCCCTGCATGCCCCAGTCACGTGTGCCACAAGTCCCAGGTGAGTGGACTCAGTACGAAGGCCATGAAGCTGAACAGCTCAACAGCGTTTCGTCCGTCAGAGGGTCAAATGAACTCAATATCAAGGAAACACAGTTGCGCCCTCATGTCGATACTGCCAAGAACGACCTCCTTGTGTGCTAGCTCGCACCGACTGGGCCCCCCCCAGAATCTCACATCCCAGCCTTGCTCCACCATGTGGCCAACTGACAGTAGATTGACGACAGCGCTTGGAGCATACAGGCAGTGTTGCAATCACAAACAAATTCGACGACTGCCAAGTTTAAGAATCGCCACACAGTCTCCGTACCCCTTAGTGTCTAGACTTCCCTGGTTTGCGGTCTTCATTGACATGCTCGAGTCATGAGTGAATGTCCAGAAAAATGACGGGTCCTGGATGAGATGTGTCATTGTGCCCGAGTCCAATATGGTGGACGACCCCAAGGTCACTAAAGAGGTGAGACTCAAACCTTCACCCGGACCGGCCTCATCTGAAATTTCCTCCATGAGCGCACAAGAAAGATCACGAAAGAATGTGTCAGTTGGAGGGCATGAAATTGCTGCAGCCACTGTAGGCGTGGCGAAGCCCCCACCAAGAGAATAGAGGGAGATCGAGGATTCGAGGGGAGTTCAAAGGTCTGGAGAAGTAGATGTGAGGTCTCGAGAGGTAGTGGGTGAGCTCGAGGGGCCTCTAGCAGATCAGGGAAAGGTGGTCGAGACTGGAAACGAGGGGATCGAGAGACGTGGGGAGGGATTCGAGGTTGCGAGGGTGTGTTTGGGACTTAGGAGCAGGAGAGGGAGTTGTGGGAGATGCCGGTGCTGACTAAGCCCGTGCAGACAGTCGGGCAGGCACAGAACATGAAAGGATTCTACTTTTACCATCTGTTTTGGGGCATCACTGTAAAAAAGACTCGAAGAGGAGTCCTGATCATCTCATTATATCTCTGCTCACTCGAGAGGAGTTGTTCTCAGTGCCAGTACTAAGTCCTAGAGGCCCCTTTAGGGACGAAAGCTTTCCTCGCACTTCCTTTGCTTGAACTGCCCTTGTTCAGGGTGTCTAACTATTACATCTCTACATCTGGAGCCCACCGCGAGGGGCTTCTTTAGGAATTCTGGCACACAGGTATACTCTTCGTAGAACTGCAGCTCACATTGCCGAAGAAGAAAGACAAGGGAGATTGAGAGAGGTTCTCGAGACAGAGCCACTAATTAACCCAAGTCACGCAGACATACCATCCCCAGCCAACATCGCATCATCGTTACCACCTGCCATGTCGCCAACACTAGTCCCAGCTTCCATTTTCTCAGATCCATCAGCTTCGCTACACATCAGTGCCCGTATCTCAGATTCATCAGCTCTACCAACTATGTCGAATCAACCTGAGATGCTATTTACAGCTTACAGGTCCCCATCCCCACTAGTAGCATCTTCACCAGAAGAGAACTTAAACTCAGCTGAAGAAGCTGCTCGGATCTTATGAGACTCGTTATCCCCACTGACTCCCATATCCCACACGACTGTACACGATTTAGAGAACATCATAGCATCCTCACGAGGGTTTCAGCCACCACGGTACTCAGAAGGCGGATGCAATTCTCCAAGGCCAGGCGAGCAAAGGGGCTCACCACCGAGACTATACTCACCACTCACATGGGATGTGAGGGACGTGTGGCCAGAGGCCAGGGTTACAAGAAGAGAGAATGATCCCTATGATCAAAGGCAATCACTGCCACACAGAGGAGAACCCCTCATCGATCTGAGGCCCTTGCCTCGAGAGGCGCTCAAAGATAGAGCTGTGCCAGACACGGAGAGGAGACAGATCTTTGCATGGGAGGAACGAGGGCACTCACGCCCTCAGGGAGATATCTTCGACCGAGATTACCCTGTCAAGCGACCTCGGTCTCGTTCTAGAAGGCGCTCGCAGGAAAGTCGATCCCCACATGATAGGCGTTATCAACAGGAACTCTCGCCTCCTTGGAACCAAAGACCCATTACCCCAACCAATGCAGACTATTACAGACAGCCCCCATGTCACTACCTCCGTGTGAGGTCTCATTCTCACGGTAGGCCTGAGTATGGTAGAGGTGGGGCATGTGAGGATTACTACAACTTGGAAAGACCGAGGAGTAGAGAGGAGAGGCCGGCAGTGATGAGGAGAGAGGAAACGTACCCTGAGACAATGAGGCGTCAGCTATCAGAACCCATCGAACCGCTGAGGAGGGCCCTCAAGGGTCTTGGCAGATTGCAGGAAGAGAGAAGGCCTCAAGAAGCACGCCACTACGAAAGGGCACACGGGAGCAGAGAGTTGGAGGCGCAGGCAGTACTGGAGATGTTGGGGAGAGGGATCGCAGACTCAAGAGCCCCCGAGCCTCTCAACAAGATGCCACATCGAGGGTCGCCCAAGGCGCCAAAGTTTTCGGGAAAAGCGCAGGACCTCATGGGTTATCTCAGGGAGATCCAGTTCTTGTGTGAGGGAGCAGGATGTACGAAAGAGAGAGAGTGGATTAAGTGGGTGTGTTGGTACCTCGACAAGGATGTGGTAACCCTTTGGAACGCCATCATGGAGCAGGGACCGGCAAATTGGAACGACTTTGTTAAGAACCTTGTCGAGATCTATCTGGGGGCTTCGAGGTTAGAAAAGACCTTCGTGAAACAGGACTTGTACGACTTGGTGAAGGAGCAGATGGGGAAGGATATCGAAACTGAGGAGGATCTGGGCGAATATTTCCGTAAATATTATGAGATCATGAGGTACCTCTTCGACAAAAGGAAGATCACCTCAGACGATTTCGATGGATACATCCTTGAAGGTCTCGACCCCGAGCTCAAACGAGAGGTACTCTTGAACCTGAAGTTCCGCTTCAGGATCCACTCAAGCAAAGAACCATGGCCCCTGGACTGTGTCGTAGCAAAGTTGAAATTCTTGATGTGTGACAGGTTTAAGACAACAAGGAGTAAGATGGCGAAGAGGGGGATAGTGCAGCTTTCAGGAGGGGAAGAAGTGACTCGAGTCGCTCAGGACTTGGTGCAGCAGCAACCACAGGTTCGAGCCGAGGCGGCCATGCAACGAGCCGCAATGGGAAACCTCGAAGGTGGTAATCAGTTCATGGGATGAGGAAACCCCGCAGACCGCCTCTGCTACTTCTGCTTCCTAGTCGGTCACCAGGCATCGTATTGCCAGTTGCGGTCAAATTACCTGAGAGAAGGAAAGTGTCAGATCGTAAACGGGCAAATTTGCTTCCCTGACGGCACACCAATTCATCGGACAAACAGGTCGTTGAAGGCAGAGATCGATCATTGGTTGGAGGAGCACAATCCAGCAGAGGGCAGAGTAGGAGGAGAGGCTGCAGCCACCCCAAGACCAGAAGCCGGTGCCCAGGGAGCGCATCTGTTCGTAGTCGAGAGCCGAGAGCTGAACCTAGCCTCGGCACAGATGGCGACGACAGCAAGAATCGAGGAAGTGATCTCGGGTGACGAGGAAGAGGGAGTTTGGGCCGTTCAAGAGGAGCTCGAGCAGCAGGAAGCCGATCTCGAGTATGCCCTAGCCATTAATGAGAGGGACCAGTTACAGCGCAGGCAGAGGTTTGATGGAGTCGTTATACCAAGTGCCCCCTCGAAGAATCCAGGGCTGACGACATCGAAAGAGGTGCCCTCGAAGGGTAAAGGGAAGCAGGCAGAGAGGTCCTTGAACGTCTCGAATGATCCTCGAGCAGTACCCGGAAGTTCTACCTTCCGCTACGGAGTGCCTGTGGATGTCCCCAGTGTGGAACAGAAAACCTTCAGCACCATGCTCGACATAACAGTTCCAATACCTGTGAGGGACCTGTTGGCCCTCAAACCGATCCAGAGAGTCATGCAGGAGTACACCTCGGTCAAGAGAGTGCCTGCCGACAGTCTCCCAGCTGGCACGTTAGCTGCAGTCGAGACCGAAGACGGGGAAGAACGGGTCAAGGCAGAGACCGAGGAGGCCCAGGTGGCGAGCATCGAGTGCAAGAAGGAAGAGCCAGAGATCCAGAGGCTATCGACGATGCCTCTGACCTTCGTAGCCATCGAAGTTGCTGGGCAGGTCGTCGTCAAAGGAATTTTGGATAGCGGGTCGCAGATCATAGCATTGTGAAAGGAGATTGTGGAGGTGCTTCGGCTCCCTGTCAAGAAAGACGGCAGTATCACGATGGAGATGGCGAATAAAGGGAGAGAGGAGACCAAAGGAGTCATCAGCGACTGCCCCATCGACTTCGGAGGGGTGATGGTGTGCATACCTGTCCAGGTCGTCAAAAATGCCACCTTCAATATTCTCCTCGGATGGCCCTTCATGTGTGCTCTTCGAGCAAAGACTGAAGACTTCCCCAATGGCAACCAGAAGGTCGAGATCACCAAGCCGGGCTCGGGAAGGCATATAATGGTAACCCCTCATCAGCAAGGACAATATGTGAGGGCGCCGCAATTCCGAGACCCGATTGCGCATGCTGAATATCATCGTCGAATGGGGAGCAGGCTGAGGATCGTAAAGGAAATCAAGATCGAGAAGGGTTTTTAGATGTCGTCAGGGATTCGAATCGCCAACGAGGAGACGAATGGACGGGAATGGCCACCCCTGTAACATCGGGCTATCTAGCTTGGCCTATAGCGGTGTACAGTGACGGATGGAATGTATATGATTTTAAGCGAAACTCGTGTATACACAAACGTGTACATATCTCGGCGTCGAAGCCAGATTTAGAGGCATCAGCCAGCTCAGAATGGAAAGGGGGAAACGAGGACATGGGGATGAAGAACTTAACGAGGGAAAACGGATCATGCGCGCAGTTGCCGAATGGGGTTCGAGAAGGGGGGAATTGGGAATTGGAGATGAAGGCCAAGTTGCAAGGGCAGGCCGAGGGACTGGAGGTCGATCAGATCAGGAAAGATCAGCGAGGCTCTATCGAGGAGAAGTGGGGGAACGTGGATACCCCCCAGATTATTCGTGAGGAGGACGCCAAGTCCTCAAGTTTACCTTCGAGCTCGTACGTGGTCCAGTCACTGACTGATGGCTTCCAGGACGAAGGCCCAGACCTCCGTGTCTTCAAGTATAAGCCGGTGGCTAAGAAGGTTCGCCCCATGGTGACCGATACCCCTGCAGAATTTAGAGTGGAGAGGAGAAGGGTAGGCGACCTGTTGGTGGACTTACCTCAGTTGCCATTGTGGCCCCCAGAGTGGGAACCTGGAAAGAGGTTGACCAAGGAAAGGGGGGAGAAGTTCAACTGGGACCCTGGAGGATTCCTCTGGCCTGAGGAGCTGAAGCTCGTCAAGTGGCTTGTTCGAGCTCACGAGACAGCTTTTGTGTGGGACGCGAGCGAGCGAGGGATGTTTAGAGAAGATATCTTCCCTCCCCTCAAGATCCCTACCATACCCCACAAGCCATGGGTGTATAGAAATATTCCGATACCGCTGGCAATCTACTCGGATGTTGTCGGGATCATCAAGGAGAAAATCACAGCTGGAGTTTACGAACCTTCGACATCTTCGTACAGATCGAGATGGTTCTGTGTGGTGAAGAAGGATGGAAAATCACTACGTCTCATTCATGATCTGCAGCCGCTGAATGCAGTCTCAATTCAGGATTCGGCAGTGCCCCCACACGTCGATAGTATTGTGGAAGCCTTTGCTGGGCATGCGGTATTCGGCATGTACGATTTGATGGTAGGCTACGACCATCAAGTCATTCATGAGGACTATCGAGACCCCACGACATTCCAAACGCCGATTGGGACATTTTGGTTGACGAAGCTGCCTATGGGGTACACGAACACAGTACAAGTCTTTCACGGAGACATCTCGTTCACCCTACAGGATGAAACTCCCAAGGTTACTATGCTGTTCATCGACAACATCCCTGTGAAGGGACCGAGAATGCACTACCCGAAGGAGGATGGGACTTATGAGACGATTGAAGGAAATCCAGGGATTCAGAGGTTCATCTGGGAACACCTCAAGAACACTAATAGGGTGCTTCAGCGCATCAAGTATGTCGGCAGCACTGTGTCGGCAAAGAAGTTTGTGGTAGCGGCACCTTCGATAGTGGTAGTAGGGCATAAGGTGTCCTTCGAGGGCAGAATCCCAGATGAGTCCAAAGTCCAGAAAATTCGGGACTGGCCATACTGCACTAACGTTACAGAAGTCCACGGATTCTTGGGATTATGCAGTTATTGCTGGATCTTCATAAAGGACTTCGCAAAGAGAGCGAGACCTCTGATCGAGCTCACGAAGAAGGGAGTTTTCTTCTGGTTCGAGGAGGAACACGAGGAGGCCATGGACGATTTGAAGGATGTGCTAGTGCATTCACCGGCTCTTCGGCCCATCGACTATAAGTCGGGTCGAAGGGTTATCTTAGCCGTTGACACTTCTCATATCGCGGTAGGGTACTTACTGTTACAGATCGGCGAAGACAGCAAGTGTTACCCTTCGAGGTACAGCTCGATCACTCTCAATGACCAAGAAAGTTGGTACAGTCAAGCGAAGTTAGAGCTCTTCAGGCTCTTCCGGGCTTTGAGGGACGTGTGCAATTATATCTTCGGCGTCAAGGATCTGGCAGTTGAGGTAGATGCCAAGTACATTAAAGGGATGATCAATAATCCCGATCTCCAACCCAATGCGTCCATCAACCGCTGGATTGCAGGTATCTTACTCTTTGAATTCGAGCTGATCCACATACCTGCAGATCGACACAAGGGTCCCGATGGGTTATCGAGGCGACCCTGAGCTGAAGAAGACCCCATCGAGGACGATGAGTATGAGGACTGGATCGATGATGTGGGAACCTTCGCCATTGAAGTCTTCAATCCACAAAGAGGGGAGAAGCTGGAGACTTATTTCGAGCAGTGGGGCTCGAGCCAGCCGATCCATGGAAGCTTGTTCGAGGAGAGGGAAATGCCAGGAGGAAACTTGAAGGGGATCATTGCAGCCCAGGTGGTATCATCTCAATCCGAAGGGACAGATGCTTCGCCTGATGTCGAGGTTCCTAGGACACAAAGGGAAAAGGAGCAGGACGAGAGGCTAGAGCTTGCTCGATGCCTCCTCGAAACCAGTGAACACCCCTCGGGACTATCTGACTCACAATTCGAGGCATTGATATGGTATGCCACCAGATTCTTTGTCAAGGACAGCGAGCTCTGGCGTCAGGAAGCAAAAGGGAAGCACCAGCTAGTACCACCCTACAAGAAGTGGCTGGACTTGTTGCAGCAAGCTCATGATGGCTTGGGTCATAAAGGCGTGTTCTCCACTAAAATGAGACTACTGATCAGTTTCTGGTGGCCGTCCATAAGTTCAGACGTACAATGGTTTGTCCAGACGTGCCATGAGTGCCAGATTCGAAGAATGGATAAACTCCATATTCCCCCGGTCGTAGCCATGCCTGAGCCCTTATTTTACAAGGCATATATGGACTCGATGAATCTGCCGAAGTCAAACGGGTTCAGATATATTGTCCAAGCTAGGTGTTCCTTAACTGCTTACCCCGAGTGGCAGATGCTGCGCTCCAAGACAGGCAAAGTACTTGGCACTGCAAGCATTTCACAATTTTTCATGCCAAAATATCTTGAAAAAAATTGAAAAAAAGAGATACTCTTTTATTTGGGGTGTGTTCACAGAAAAAATGCAAATATAATATTTTGTTTTCTTTGTCTTTTTTGTGGACAAACATGAATTGATGGTAGTGCTGATCAGCTTCTGCACTAATGGGTATTACCATCAATCGATGTTTTGTCGCAAGTCATGCAAAGAAAAGAAAATATTATTTTTGCCTTTTCTCTTTGAAAACACCTGTGAAAAAAGAGTATCACTTTCTTCAATTTTTTTAGCATGTTTTCTGAAGAAAAATTGTGAAATGCTTGCAGTGTGGGAAGTTCATCTTTGAACAGATGTTGTGTCGATGGGGCATGGTTGGCGAGATAGTGACCGACAATGGGTCAGCCTTCGTGCAAGCCCTCGATTTCCTCTCGAGTACCTACAAAATCAATCACATCAAGATCTCGCTGTATAACTCACAAGCCAATGGGATTGTTGAGAGGCGACACCTTATGGTACAAGAGGCCTTAGTGAAGACCTGGGAGGGAGATATGTCGAAGTGGGCGAGCCACGCAGCCTACGTATTCTGGGCAGAGAGGGTAACGATAGCGAAGTCCACGAAGCTGTCCCCTTACCAGATGGTACACGGTATAGAGCTGCAGCTTCCTTTTGACTTCGCAGAGGCTACTTTCCTCACGAAATGGGAAGAGGATAAGTACTCAACTGAGGAATTGATTTCTCACCGGTGTAGGCAGCTCGAATGAAGAAAGGAAGATCTCGAGAGGGTCCGAGACCAGGTATATGCTGCATGGTGATGGTCTGCGAAAGAGTTCGAGGCTAGAGTGAAGGGCTCGATAAGAGCATACGAGTTCGCACCTAGCGATCTCGTGCTGGTGCGCAATATGAGGGTAGAGAAGGAGTTAGATCGGAAGACCAAGCCTCGATACTTAGGGCCTATGGTCGTGCTAAGGAAAACTCGAGGAGGAGCTTACCTCCTTGCTGAGCTCGATGGCTCTATTTCTCGTCTTCGATATGCCGCCTTCCGCTTACTACCTTACTTCTCTAGGTCACGCATTAACATTTCAATCTTCAAGCTTACAGGAAGAACCGAAGCCGAACTCCTCAAAATCAAGCTCAATTCAATTGATGACATGGCAGGGCCCAAAGAGAACTATCTAGATGAGGATGAGTAAGATAACCCCAGTGAGAGTGTCAATACTTACTTCATACATAAACGCGTTCGACTCTTCACACGAGGAGGGCTGTAAAAATAAAATAAACATTTCACACATCGAAGTATAGCGGGGAGGACCAGAGTATATTGCACTGACGAAAAGATTTTGTAGATACATAACAAAGCTGTTGAAGCTTCACATGGGGGAGAGAGGAGATGCTATGATATGACGACAAAAATAATTCTTCTTAATCACGAGCACAACGTTTACCCCGAGCCTTCGAGGAAAGACCTTGCTCCTCAAGGGTCTGATCGAAGCCTTCGATGGCAGCTGCAATCGCATCATGAATGGCGAGGGCTACGGAGAGGGCTGAGTTGTCAGATGCAGGTGAGGGGCGAGAGGTCGAGGGGACCAGGGTGTGGTCCGAGGCCGAAGAGCTGGAAGACGAGGGAAGAGGGAGACGGACGCACTTCCTAGGACGAGTGCCTCTCGTAGAGCCAGGCTTGGGCTTGACGGGGTCCTCAGTGGCAGGACGGCCTTCAACGAACTGACATCTGGCAATGAGCACTTTGGCTCGAGCCCGACTTTCGACGGTGTCTTGCTGGAGGAGAGGAGGAGAGTGAGAGGTTAGAAGGGGAGCGTAAGGAGGGGACTCACATAAAGGGAACAAACCGTGTGCCTCGCCTTGCAATGAGTGCACTTCACCCCAACGATTCTGCTGCAAATGGCCTTCCCTTCGAGGCAACTGGAGCAGGCAGTGGGGGGGTACACAGTATTCCCTCTGGCAGTCGAGCCACGTGGGACATATTCGAGGTGCCAGTCGGGTGAGAACGTGCACCATTCCATCTCAATGTCTGGACGAGACCCGGCATGAGGGTCGACGAGTTGGGCAAATGAAGCCAGGGGGGAGTCAGTGGGAATGGAGAGGACGGCACTGGCGGAGGGTGTGGTGACAGTAGAGAGCTTGTCGAGCTCGTCATGTTCAGAAGCAGAGTTGCGAGGGGGACGAGAACGAGCGGGGGATGACGAAGGGGTGAGGGTGGACGTGGTCGGGGGGCGCGAAGGTGTGGGGGACAGGGGAGTGGTGGTCAAATGAGAGGTGTCCGGGAGAGTGGCGACCATAGGGTGGTCAGCGCGGGCAATGGTGACATCGTCCATAAGGATGTCGTGCTCTCCAAGGGCGCTTGGGGCATCCATGACCAAAGAGGGGATGGCAGGGAAGACGGAAGGGGCAGTGGACTCAGGGAGAGACAGGGAGGCGGTAGTGGGAGCTTGTGAACTCCGGAGGGAAACCTGTAAAAGTTAGGAAGTGAGGGAGGTGGAGAAGAGGGCCGACATACCTCAAAGCTGGCCAACTGGGCCAACAATGTGTTGCTGCCTGGGGTGTCTCCAACAGACGCTGTCAGTTCTCAAACGAGTGCCAGAGCGTGCTTGGCATTAGCGACGGGAGATGAGGGGGGATGCGGCTGGTGGCTAGCATTTGGGGACAACATGGGGGAGCAGAGGGTGAGGAGGGAGAGAAGGGGGGGGTAGGCTGGATGTGAGGAGCGGCTTCTGTGTGGGAACTGATGTGGCTGTGGTCAAATCAACAATGTCCAGCTATATCTGGAAGTGGTTGCTCGCAACCTGAGCACATGAAGGGGGACGCTACAGTAATGAGTGTGCAGGGCTCAGCTCGACTTTTGGGAGTTGCCGACACTCTTTCTGTTTTATTTTACCCTGCTACATGACGAACTGACCGAAGCTCATAGATATTTTAAGGCTTGACGAGCTTGAATGAGATACTTGGGTCTCGATGGTGCATCCGGACTTGGACAAGGTCTCGATCCGGGTCTCTGAGCCCTCGTAGTGCCCCACCTAGTGCACCCGAGAGTCTCGAGACTCCTTTCGAGGGTCACAAGCCAGGTTTCGAGCTGGTCTGGAAGTCAGGCAAGACTTTGATCTGGCTTTGGACGAAGTAAGGTATGACGTGACGACTGGGGATGGTCGCTATCTAAAGCCCCCATCAGATGTAGGCATGGCGAAGCCCCCACCAAGAGAATAGAGGGAGATCGAGGATTCGAGGGGAGTTTGAAGGTCTGGAGAAGTAGACGTGAGGTCTCGAGAGGTAGTGGGTGAGCTCGAGGGGCCTCTAGCAGATCAGGGAAAGGTGGTCGAGACTGGAAACGAGGGGATCGAGAGATGTGGGGAGGGATTCGAGGTTGCGAGGGTGTGTTTGGGACTTAGGAGTGGGAGAGGGAGTTGCGGGAGATGCCGGTGCTGACTAAGCCCGTGCAGACAGTCGGGCGGGCGTGGAACACGAAAGGATTCTACTTTTACCATCTGTTTTGGGGCATCACTGTAAAAAAGACTCGAAGAGGAGTCCTGATCATCTCGTTATATCTCTGCTCACTCGAGAGGAGTTGTTCTCAGTGCCAGTACTAAGTCCTAGAGGCCCCTTTAGGGACGAAAGCTTTGCTCGCACTTCCTTTGCTTGAACTGCCCTCGTTCAGGGTGTCTAACTATTACATCTCTACACCGCTAACGGTACACCAGGTGTCGACTTGGCATTCCCCTCTGCTGCTGACTGTACCGAAGCAGTCGGTGTTGCTGCCGTCGCCGCTACCTGTCCCATCATAGCTGTCTTTCCCTTTTGCCAGGGTGCCTGACCAGCTTTTCCCCCGCCTGGCTGGAAACAATTGTCCCAATCGTGATCAGTTCTCTTTCGACCCACACAAATAGGTGTGGTGCACAGCGTGCCGCTAGGATTATTTCTCGTCTTTCTTAGGCCGGTTACAGGATTGACCTCCCCTCGCTTTCCTGGTGCAACCGTGTTCACGTATTCTGAACCAGGACCAGGTGTCGAAGACTCGTTTATCATCTGTATGGCTTCTTTCATGACTGTTTGCGCAGCGTGTTTGAAGGTGTAAGTTCCAGTTCCAGACCCCTGTGTATGCGTATACTGCACCACCGGCCATGATGCGGAAGTTAAGAAGGGATTGGTCGACTGTTGCACCGGAATAAAAGGGTTCACCGGTGTTACTGGAGTACCAACTGGAGGTGGCCATCCCGACTGAGAAACGAGACTGCTCCCGGTCGATATTGGTGTCAGGAGACTGGACGAGCCTCTCGCTAACTGTTCGCTGCGCTCCAGATCCATCTCGATACCCCTTCGTATCATCGGCCACATCCCCGTCTTTGGCATCCCTCGTAGGAGTGCGTATATCACGTCAGCCTCTGACGGCCTCACCCCCATGCGAGCGAGTTTATCATTTGCGTGTATATGCGCGATGACATACTTCTCTGTGTCAGCTGCTCCTTTCATCTGAAGTGACGCTATCTGGGCACGTATAGAAAACTGAAGTGACATGTCAGATCGATCGTAGAGATCTGCAAGTGTGTTCCAGACTTCGCGCACAGTAATATCGATATTGTCGGGAATGAGTGTTAAGACTGACGAGTTTATCTTTCTTAAGATGATTGACTTCGCCGAACCATCGTCCTTTAACCACGTTCGTATCTGCTCCTGCTCTGCCAGAGTCGGGGCCATTGGGAGTAGAGGTGTTGGACAAGTGGAGGCGTATCTGATGTAGTCAAACGGGTTCGTACCAGTGCTGACATGATTGTAGACCCCTTGTCCTAGAAGTAACTGTTCGGTTTGTCTTCTCCACTCGTAGTAGTTCTCAGTTCCCCGCAGCTCGGGAACATTTTTGAATTTCCCCATGACGCAGTCTACGGACGTGCCTATATGTGCTCCGATCTCGTGCGTGTGTTTCCCTGATCCAACTGCTTCTCTGTTCTAGACGTTATCGAGTTGAGCTCGCCTTTCTATAGGTCCAGCTCGGGGCTCATAACCTATTTGCTAGAAACAGAAAAGCATCTCAGTCGTTGGATAACGAACTAAGTAATCTACACGAGAGTCGCAAACCTAGAAACAGAAAAGCGTCTATCAAAGTCAAGTTAGTCCCGATGCAGCGCATAACGTATTGTAGGCATACCTCAGTCGTTGGATAACGAACTGAGGAAAGAAAGAAAGAGTACTATCGTATCTGTTGAGACAGCAGTCTCGACAATCTGAGTTCAGAACACCAAAATAGAAATGCTATGACGCCCGTATGACGGAGCACAACAGTTATGACAGAATATCCCCAACGACGGGACAAAGATATAGAGCGGGTAGAAGGGCGGAAGATGCCCCAACACAATGAATAACGAAATAAGATAAACGTATAAATGGGTAGCTACCACATACGAAATAGACAGTGAAGACGAGAAGTCTGCTCGTCGTCCCGCACCTTCGTCCGAGCCTTGAGACCATGCCCTAAGCCTGCCATACAAGCCTCTGCACTGCCAGCCCTAACCGAACCGTACCACTCCGAGAGGTTATGAGCCCCGTCAGCTCGTAACTGACCCAGACAACGAAACATAGAGCCACGACGTTCAGCACGACTAAACCGAGGACAGGACCCAAGTATGTCGGGCTCTGCTCCACCCAACAATGCGCCAGCCGCGCCCCAAGGTCCTGCGCCTGCAATCTCTTCGTCAGCGCCGACAACCCAACCAGCTTCGGCGATGTTACCTGCATCGCCCATAGCGGGCCCATTGTCGACACCCATCGCGGGAACTAGCACTCCCACCACAGCCATATCCAAAGGAAAGAGGAGAGAGATAGAGAGAAAGACAGAGAAGGATAGTGGGGGAAAACCAGAGAAGATAGAGAAGCTCTCAGATAATAACTGGTCGGCGTGGAAGAAGAAAATAGCCGTCTCGTTACAGGCAAGCGGCCTATACGACATCGTTGCCGGCCACGAGCCGAAACCGTCCGAGACCTTACTGGATGAGGTAGAAGCCTGGGTAAAGTGGGATAGGACTGCCTACGCCACCCTGCTGAAAAACCTGGAGAATGATCAGACGATCCATGCTCAGCCAGAGATCGAGACCGCCGCCGACCTATGGCGCAACCTCCATACCGTCCACAAGACCCAAGGCCAGCAGTCGATTGCCGCGATCAGACACGACCTCTATGGGCTCAAAGCCGACGAAGACTCGAATATCATGCATCACGTCAACAAGCTACGCGAGTACCAGAGTCGGCTTTACCAAATGGGGGACGCCATCCCTGATGCCCAGTTCCAAGCGATCCTTATGTCGTCGCTCCCTACCTCCTGGGACAGCTATACGTCCGGGTTTCTTGGTGGGTCCCACTCACAAGCGACTCAGATATCTACGCAAGAAATTATCTCCCTTATTTGCATCGAGTGGGATCGCCGCAATAGAGAGGGGAGAACGGATGCTAGCTTGCACGCCACAAGTACCAAGAGGAAGAAGCGTAAGTCGGATGATCTCAATCCCTGCGACACATGCGGTCGCACCAACCACAAATCCTCCGAGTGCCGCTATAAGGGTAAACCCAAATGCGGATATTGCAGGAAATTCGGCCACACTACACAAGAGTGTTGGACCAACCCGGCGAATAAAGAAAGAGATAAAGCTAGGCGAAGACACCACAGATCTAGATCCAGAGGCCGAGAAAAGAAGCGGTCCAGTAGAAAGTCCGGAAGGTCGGAAAAGACATACCACGCTGTGGAGAGAAAGGACTCCAGTAGCAGTGATGTAGTGTTCATGTCCACAGAAAGTGTAGACTCTAGGTCGCCAAAATCAGACAGCTATTCTGCTTATGAGTGGTTGGCCGACAGCGCTACAACATCACATATATGTGCTCAGAGAAATACGTTCACCACGTATGAACCGCTGACAGATAAAACGGTATCTGGCATTGGGGAACAACCTGCCATCGCCTTAGGCCACAGGACAGTTACCGTGAGTAGCCAGATAAAGGACAGGACCGTGACAGTCCACCTACGAGATGTGCTGCACGTGCCGTCATCACCTAATAATCTATTTTCGATTGGTCGCCTAGACGCACAGGGAGGCCACTCCATCTGTGGAGGAGGACGCATCCAGCTGTGTGATTCCTCTGGCAATACGATTGCTATTGGAAAGCGACGCAACAATCTATATATGCTACAGATGCACACTATTGAGGACCATGAGGAGTCCAACCGTGCTGAAGAGAAACGCTCCTGGGAAACGTGGCACAAACGCTTTGGCCATATCGGGATGAGCAGACTTTGGAAGCTATTCCGAAAGAAACTCGTCACCGGGCTAAATGTGGATGACACATCACCCGAGTTTGACTGTGAGGCGTGCACAGCCGCCAAGCAGATGCGCGAGCCACACCCCGCCGAGGCTACACACCATGCTAAGGCACAGGGGGAGCTCACTCACACAGATGTGTGGGGACCAGCCCGCACAACATCTGTACATGGATACAGATACTACATCTCATTTATTGACGATGCAACAAGATACACTACGACATACTATATGAAACATAAAAATGAGGCACCTGAACGTGTCAAAGAGTATGTCAATATGCTGGAAAGGCAGCACAATATCGTCGCGAAACGAATTAGATGCGACAACGGGAGAGAGTACATCAACAACGTCTTAACCTCCTGGTGCAAAGATAAGGGCATCGTGCTCGAACCCACAGCACCGTACTTGCCGCAACAGAATGGCATCGCCAAGAGATTCAACCACACCATTGTGGAACTAGGCCGTGCAATGATCACCGCACAGGACCTACCCACATCACTTTGGTGTGAGACAATCAGCCACGCAGTGTACCTGCGCAATCGAGCATGGACACGCACCTCTGATAAGACGCCCTATGAGGCCTGGCACGGGCATAAACCCAACATAACCCATCTACGAGAATTCGGGACACCCGTGTGGGTCCTAGACGAAAGCCCGACGACGTCAAAACTCCAGGCCAAGTCGCACCCATTCCCGTTCGTAGGATTCCTAGATGGACCACAAGCCGTTCAGTATTTCGATACATGAACAAAACAAATAAAAACCTCACACAACTACTGTTTTCACAAAGACGAATCGCCGCCCACGCCAGACTTACCACCCGCAGGGGGAGTGGAAGGGAGCATGCAGAAGCCTGGCGAGACCTTGAAGCTCCGACTAAAGAGAAAAAGAGACGAGCCACATGACGAGCCCACGAGGCCGGATAAGAGATTAAGGGACACGCCTGATAATAATGGCGATGACCCCTTACCCGATTTAGATGACAGCATGGAAGTAGATGATGAGCTGGATAACCGGGAACTCACATCTGCTGAGCGAGTCTACCTAGCATTCAACGAGTCTACACTAGGACAAAACGATCCTAAGACATTAAGAGAGGCGAAAGCAGTGCCTGACTGGCCAGAATGGGAGAAAGCCATAGAGGCCGAACTAAAACAACTCCGAGATAAAGGCACGTGGGAATTAGTCAACCCACCAGAAGGCCGTAAACCCGTATCCAACAAATGGGTATTCACCCGAAAGTATGACAAGGAGGGGATACTCCAAAAATACAAGGCAAGATTGGTCGCCAAGGGGTACTCCCAGGTACCGGGCATGGACTATAACGACACATATTCGCCCGTAGTAAGATTGGAAACTATCCGTCTTACACTGCAAGCATTTCACAATTTTTCTTGAGAAAACATGCTAAAAAAATTGAAGAAAGAGATACTCTTTTTTGACAAATGTTTTCAAAGAGAAAAGGCAATAATAACACTTTGTTTTCTGTGCATGATTTACTAAAAAACATTGATTGATGCTAATACCCATTAGTGAAGAACCTAATGGGCATTACCATTAATTCATGTTTTTTGGCAGAAAAGACAAAGAAAATATTACATTATATTCACCTTTTTTCTTTGAAAACAACTGAAATAAAAGAGTATCTCTTTTTTCAATTTTTTCAGCATATTTTGAGGTGAAAAATTGTGAAATGCTTGCAGTGTTATCTTATCACTAGCCATCGCCCAAGATTGGGAAATCCAACAGATGGATGTAAAGGGCGCATACCTAAATGGTAAACTAAAGGAAGAAATATACATGGAACAACCCGAAGGCTATGATGACGACACTGGACGTCTATGCCGACTAATTAAGACACTATATGGACTAAAGCAATCTGGACGAGAGTGGAATGAAGAACTCAACGCACAGCTACAGACTGTGAAGTTCACCCGTCTGCAGTCCGATCTGTGTGTCTACATGCGGAAAACCGAGACCACGATCGAGATAATAACCATATGGGTAGATGACTTAATACTCGTCACCAATACAATTGAACTAATGAATAAACTAAAAATGGAACTACAAAATATGTTCGAGGTAACAGACCTCAGAGACCCGAGTAAGATCGTCGGGATAGAAATCACGCGAGACCGAGCCGCGGGAACCCTCACGCTTACCCAAACGAGGTACATAGAGGGACTGCTACAAAAGTATGGTCTACAGAACGCAAACGCAGTAAAAATGCCACTCGATCCAAACACTAAATTAACTAAGAGTGACTGCGAGGGAGAAAGCTCCCGCAGCAACAATTATGCAACGTTGATCGGGCACCTGATGTATGCCTCAGTTGCCACGTGACCCGACATCACGTATGCAGTCAATAGACACAACACGGCGGGCAGAATTTAAACTGGGTGTAAATGTAATGGGAAATGTGAATCAGAAATTCTAAGTTTAATCTGACGTCTGTGCGTTGACACAGTTTGAAGTATTGTCGGTGGAAAGAATGTTGGTGACAATTTGATACATTGGCGGTCGTGTTGCTCACGTGTGAACGTTGTCCAAAATAGGAAGTATCAGTGTCGAAAGTACAGTCATCAGAACTTCATATACTGATGAACAATAGAAAACAGAGCTAAAATTTAAAGTAAAAAATTTATGTACAAAGTGTAGTACTAAACCTCATGTACTCTGTGGATTTCATAGGTATTACATGAAATTGAGTACTACATTCTGTAAATGAATTTTTACTTCAAATTTTAGCTCTGTTTCTATTGTTTGTCAATATATGAAGTTTCGACGACCGTACTTTCAACACTGATACTTCCTATTTTGGACAACGTTCACACGCGAGCAACACGACCGCCAATGTATCAAATTGTCACCAACATTCTTTCCACCGACAATACTTCGAACTGTGTCAATGCACAGATGTCAGATTAAACTTAGAATTTCTGATTCACATTTCCCATTACATTCACACCCAGTTTAAATTCTGCCCGCCGCGTTGTGAGACTTGCGTCATTTACCGCAAACCCGGACATGTCACACTGGGGAGCAGCTAAGAGAGTCCTCAGGTACCTAGCAGGGACTAGGACGCCGGGATAACTTATAGGGCGGATAAATCGAGCCCAACACACAACCAACTACTCATGTATTCCGATGCAGACTTCGCTAACGACGAAGACAGAATATCGATCTCCGGATATGTATCCACATTGAATGGAGGCACGATCACGTGGTACTCGAAGAAGCAGAGTCACGTCGCCCTCTCCACGGCAGAAGCCGAGTATATTTTGATGGCCAATGCCACGCGAGAAACAATATGGTTACGGAACCTGTTAAAGGAATTAGACCACCCACAGAGGGGAGCCACGACGCTCTATGGTGACAACCAATCCACGCTTGCAATAGCAAAGAATGTGCAGTACCATCAGAGATCAAAACATTTCGACACGAGAGATCACTTTATCCGTGACTGTGTCAAACGCGAAATCATTGAACTAAAGTATTGTCCGATGGCCGAAATGATGGCCGATATATTTACTAAAGCACTGGCAAGGCCCAAGCACGAGTATCACACAAAAGCGCTGGGCATGAACCCGGCTTGAGGGGGAGTGTTGAGACAGCGGTCTCGACAATCCGAGTTCAGAACACCAAAATAGAAATGCTATGACGCCCGTATGACGGAGCACAACAGTTATGACAGAATATCCCCAACGACGGGACAAAGATATAGAGCGGGTAGAAGGGCGGAAGACGCCCCAACACAATGAATAACGAAATAAGATAAACGTATAAATGGGTAGCTACCACATACGAAATAGACAGTGAAGACGAGAAGTCTGCTCGTCGTCCCGCACCTTCGTCCGAGCCTTGAGACCACGCCCTAAGCCTGCCATACAAGCCTCTGCACTGCCAGCCCTAACCGAACCGTACCACTCCGAGAGTATCTATGCGTATACGCGTCACGTGACAATCTTGGTGTCCGCACTGTAGAAGTACAATGCACAAACCTAAACGTCCATCTGGAGACGAAGTTCCAACAGTTCTCTGTGCTGGAAGCCCTTTACATAACACCCTTGGGAGGGTATATGTCTACCAGGGTACATATCAGGATGGACGAACATTTTGGTGCGACAGAAACCTTGCAAGCAAGGTAATACTCTTTATGTAAAGCGTGTGAAAACATTGAAACCGCCGCTATGTGAGTGGCACTCAGGTTGAAGAGTTGTTCAACGATGTCGAAGTCCACATTCACTTTGTGGTATTGGGTACGCGGTACACCTCTCCACTGCATCACCTCTATCGAAGCATCACCGGAGACAAACGTCGACACTCTCAAAAAGCGCATCTTCGAGTCACAACCTGACTTGCAGGGTGGTCCCATTAGAGCCAACCTTTACAAGATCCCAGACACGCATCTTTTGCCTGCTGACGGGGAATATGAACATGGTATCAGTGGGCTTTCTATCTCTGATCTAGGCCAACCGCTGCGCAGTGCACGCAAGTTGAGCAATATATTCGCGCCACAACCGAAGGAGGACCATCTTCATCTTGTATTCGGTATGTATTCATTGTAATTCGAGCGCAATGATCGTAACCGGTTGTTACTGATATGTAGATGCTACAACAATTATAACCGCCCACGTCTGGATTCGTGGTAGAGATCCCTTCCGCTCGCTATCTATCTCAATATCAAGACTGGCATGGGTGAATGAATTGAAGGATAGAGTCAAGGAGATCCGCACAGACTTTGCGGATATATCCACCGATCGCTTGGGAGTGTACAAGCTTTCGTTCGATGGTCACGACGAACTCAAAGAGATTCTCGATAAATATGGAGATGGCACTTTCCTCCCCGGAGAGCAGAAATTGGAGACTTTCTTCAATGACCTCCCATTTTCTCAGGAGGCGGCACGTGTCGTCGTCGAAGTATTGCCTGAAGGTACACATAACCGTCTTTGCCGCGAATTCAACAACTGACTATTGAATCGCAGAAGGTACAAGAGCTGCACCATCATCTAAACCTTTTCCTGCGGACGGAGACACGGTTCTGGAGGCGCGCAAAACGTACCTAAGGGCAAGCTCGCCAGAGAAACCTTCCACCACCGCTATGCCATCGTCCTTTCTTGATCGGCAAAATAATTCTCGCAAAGCTATACCTTGTGGTCGCCCTCGCAAATACGAGGACTTCGTTCCCACAGTTTTGTTACATCCTGTCTTTGGTCAGTTTATTGAGGACACCAAGGAGATCGAAGTCTCCGCAGAAGACAACAAGTTGGTCGTAGAACTTGCAGATGCTATGTCAGATTTATACAAGAACGAGGCCGAGCGGATCGATAGGGTCGAAACAGTCCTCAAAACCTTCGACATTCACTTTGCTAGCACCACCATCAAACGCACTGGATTTCAAACAGATGGGGACATGGCTGTCAAAGACTATCGTTACGCTATTGCAGAGTTTAAGAACGAAGCTGGGAATACCTCGGGAGAGCCATACTTTCAGTCTATAGGATACTACCTGGAGTCGACGAGGAAGGAAGCGGTCATAATGCCAAGTTCCCCATTGCCATGCCTTCTTCTGTCCTTTTTCGGTCTGTTTTTGTGTGACAACCATTCCTCGTCGTATTGACTGTCTGTTGACAGGGCCCTACATCGTCTTTGCCGGTGCCGCATGGAATCTGCGTCCAACGATACAACTGCTGTCGATGCCCGTCGCATTTAATATCCATTCAACCGACACTGACAATCTACTTGTCCTAGCACGTCACATGGCTGCGTTCCGCAAAGCTGCTCAAACCCTGAAGCGATATTATGAAGACTTGCGGCCGACGCAGCTTTTACCGAACATGCCATCCCCGCAGCTGTTTCCGTATCCTACAACGTATACTTCTACCGTCGATGGTACCAATAGACAAATTTTATATCAGCAGCAACTGGAGCACAAGCTCGTATTCTTCGGCACTGAGTCTACTGAGGTTTCAGCCGTCGTGGATCGAATCTGTGTCAAGTTCGTCCGACGGTATTCTCCTGGCGCTCACGAACATTGCGCATCTGCAGGATGCGCTCCCGCGTTGCGGGGTTTCGAGAAGATCCCCGGTGGCTGGTTCATGGTAGTGATGGACGATCTCAGCAATGACTACGAAACGTTAGCGAACATGTCGGTCCCCGTTCCCACCAAGAGTCTTATTCGCGCGAAACTAGCGGGATTTCACAAAGCAGGTTTCGTTCATGGCGATATCCGAGATACAAACATTATGGTCTCCAAGTCGGACAACACTCAATTCAGGATCATCGACTTTGACTGGGCAGGAATAGCTGGGGAGGTGAAATACCCGGCATTTTTGAATCCGGAAGTGAGGAGACCAGAGGGTGCGACTGACGGGGAATTTATTCTTGCGGAACACGATGACGCTATGCTGAATGACATTCGCTAGCATTTAAACAACAGAGATGGTTAATGGTTAGAGGGACATCAGGGCCCTCTTTTATGGACAGACGGAGCATCATGCTCGTCCGGACTTTGGACTTCAGCGGAATGGATTGGATCTGGAAGCTTGGCACTTGAGGCCCTCGAGTAGGTGGCTGAATGAAGCGATCGATCGATAGTAAGATACCACTGTGAAATGAAAACAAACCATGCGCTAACTGGCTTGAATGGCCGGCACTGGGGGCATTGTCACGCGCGTTTTTCCGGCCTTCAACTCCACGCAGCGTGCGACGCCGTCGCTACATGAGGCAACATGTTCTACAGAGGAGCACACCAAGGCAGCATGTGCATGCTTGATAGCCGCACCGGTCAGAAGGGCTGGGACGGCACATTCTAAGGCAGCATGGCGGAAAGTAATAATCTCGTCCAAGTCCGCTAAAGTACCAGCTTTGGTGAATCGCTCGTGTAGGCTATTCGCGAGATTGATTAAGACACATAGCGTTCTTGGTGTCCTGGGGGAGTGAATTTGCAGGGCGGAACGTCGGAGGAAAATGGTTTCCTCCAAGCCTTCGACACCACCCAGTCTCCTGAACCGCTCATACCGGCTATCCGCAAGGTTGTCGAGAGACAGGGCATATCCTGCCAGAGCATGCCACCATAGGCCAACCTAATAATCTCCTCTTGGCCCCAGAGCCTCTGGGGCTGGAAGCACCCCTCAGATGGAAGTGCCTTTTGGAAGCACTCTTTGGAAGTGCCCCTCAGATGGAAGCGCCTTTTGGAAGTGCTCTTTGGAAGTGCCCCTCTGATGGAAGCGCTCTTTGGAAGTGCCCCTCACAGCCACTGGAAGTGCTCTTTGGAAGCACCCCTCACAGCCACTGGTTAGGTTATGAGACTCTCTAGGGTCCATCGGGCCCCGACCCTAGAGCCTTTCTGACCTTACACCTAACCCCATGTACTTCCTTATTTGGACTGGGGTTCCCTATATGGCAAGCCCCTATGGGCTTTACATCCATTGAGCAGTGGCATGAGGCCAATGGGTGGCCGTCTTGGATGGCAAACAGCACGTGGGGATAATACCATTGTCACACAAGACCTCCAAATGTTCTAGCCATGCAACCATAGAGCCAGCAGTCACATGTGGGTGGGAGCTGGCCGTCTTGGACGGCAATGGTGCATAAGAGTGTATTTCCCATGGGAATGCTGATGCATAAGGCAGTTTGACCATCTGAGGGGTGGTGCTGAATTCCACCAAGTTGTCATGCCAGATGGCCGTCCAAGATGGCCAATCACATAGCATGCACACTGCTCACTATCAGCAAAGTTGGTCAATCAAGTTTAAGCTATCCAAGGTGGGCCCCATGCCTGTAGGCAGCAGCTGTCCAAAATGCCATCAGTGAGATGGATGATACTATGTAATCTATTGCACAGGTTGAGAGTTGAGTTGAGTGAGTGTCATGTATCAACTTGAGTGTAGCCATGACCCATAACAAAATATTCTTGGCTCCATCAAATGATCTGGCACAAGATGGGTTTCCTTGGCAATTAGTGTTTTCCACAACTGGGCCAAGCCATCTCCCCTTAGGCCAGGCCAAGCCAGGCCCTAAACCTTGGCCTGTAGGGGTTTGGGCCTGCTTGAGGTTTTGAGAGCCCTGAAGCCAGGCCCTCTAAAAGCACCAAACAACCAGTGCTTTGTGGCTTGTCAAGTGTCCTTACTAGCCATCAAAATCAAAATTTATTGCCTACAATTTAATATATTTGACTAAATACTGCACAAAACTCCAGTAAGTATTGGTGATAAGTAGCGGTGGGTGTCATGTGAGTCTATTGTGTGTTGATGCAAGGTGGCCATCCTGGACAGCCATATTTAAAGGGACATAATTAAAATAAGTCAGGGTTATGCCTGGGTATGGGCTACCCACATCGATGAAAACCTGCACATGCGCCATGAGTGCATGTGCGGTTCTTTGTTAATTTAATAGAATTTATAATTAAATGAAGTCAAGTATATAATGACCAATGAACACACAAATGCACCATGGGCGCATGTGCGGGTTTTTGTAATGATTTAATAAATTTTATAATTAAACTAAGTCCAGGACCAACAAATACACAAATGCACCATAGGTGCATCTGCGGGTTTTTAATGATTTAATAAATTTTATAATTAAACTAAGTCCAGGACCAACAAATACACAAATGCACCATAGGTGCATCTGTGGGTTTTTTAATGATTTAATAAATTTTGTAATTAAACTAAGTCAAGGTGGGTATTCACACAATGACCAACAAATACACAATTGCACTATAAGCTTATCAATCAATAATCTTAGCATCTGCTTGTGGGGGGGTCACTCTTGACTCAGTATCTGTAGTGGGTGGTCATTTTGTTCTTATTGTGTGTGTTGGAGGGGGGTCAAACTCTGTTTCTCTGTTGTTGTTGTTGTTGCCAGTCACTCACTGTTTCTCTCTGCTTTTTTTTGCTTGGGTGCTCACTACTTGTCTGTCTACTCCTTGTTTTTTTTCACTGGTCTTTGTCCCATGTCTTTCACACTTGTCTCTTTGTCTTGTGTTTTGCTGTCACTCATTTAGTATACATGTATACTATCTTTGTTTGTCATTGTTTGTCATTGTTTGCTTCTCATTTTTCCACCACCTTCTCCTTACTCACTAACCAGCATGCTATCTGACTAAGCAATCCATACTCTGACCACTCTACAGTGTTGTGTCCTCATGTTATCTGGGTGGTTATACTCAGTTAACATACATGTATGCTAATGTGCACTGGTCATGCCTGTGGGAAATCACAACCATATAAAGTGGCTGTGCTGGTCTTCACTTGTGGCTGTGCTGGTCATGACCTGTGGCTGTCCACTGCAGATGTGCACTCTGACTAAGTGATGTGCACTTCCTTTTATGGGGACATGCACTCTGACTAAGCAACTCTCTTGCAGATGTGCTCTCTCCCTAGCAGATGTGCACTCTGACTAAGCAACTCTCTTGCAGACATGCTCTCTCCCAAGCAGATGTGCACTCTGACTAAGCAATGTGCACTTCCTTTTATGGGGACATGCACTCTGACTAAGCAACTCTCTTGCAGACACACTCTCTCCCTAGCAGACATGCACTCTGACTAAGCAATGCACACTTCCTTTTATGGGGATGCACACTCTGACTAAGCAACTCTCTTGCAGATGCACTCTCTCCCTAGCAGACGCACACTCTGACTAAGCAACATGCACTTCCTTTTATGGGGATGCACACTCTGACTAAGCAACTCTCTTGCAGACACACACTCTGACTAAGTGATGTGCACTTCCTTTTATGGGGATGTGCACTCTGACTAAGCAACTCTCTTGCAGACATGCTCTCTCCCTAGCAGATGCACACTCTGACTAAGCGACACACACTCTCTGGCAGACATGCTCTGGAAGGATGCCCCATCCTTCTTGGAGGAGAAGGATATAGGTCTACTGGGGTTGGGAATTCCTGGCCAGTGCTGGTGAATCACCATGCCTGGAGATTCACCAAAGACACCATAGAGTGGCAGGGGTCCCCATGGGCATTTCTCCAGCTGAGAATGGACCTCAGAGAGTGGTATGGGACTTTCTCCAGTGTAAAATAGACCTGACCATGGACAACATGGGGCTTTCTCCAGCCTAAAATGGACCTCACAGAGAGTGGTATGGAACTTTCTCCAGTGTAAAATAGACCTGACTGTGGACAACATGGAGCTTTCTCCAGCCTAAAATGGACCTTAGTTTGGATTATGTGGCACTTTCTCCAGCTTCAAATGGACCTCAGAGTAGGTGATGTGGAGCATTCTCCCATTCAAAAATGGACCATATTATGGGAGTTTCTTCAGCTTGATATGGACCTCATTGTGGGTGATACAGAGCATTTTCCAGCCTGAAAGCTAGGCTATGCTGGTGATTCTCCAGGGAGTGTTGGTGATTCACCAGGCCATGTTGGCAATTCTCCAGGGAGTGTTAGTGTTGGTGATTCACCAGGCCATGTTGGTGATTCTCCAGGGAGTGTTGGCAATTCACCAGGCCATGTTGGCAGTTCTCCAGGGAGTGTTGGCAATTCACCAGGCCATGTTGGTGATTCTCCAGGGAGTGTTGGCAATTCACCAGGCCATGTTGGTGATTCTCCAGGGAGTGTTGGCAATTCACCAGGCCATGTTGGTGATTCTCCAGGGAGTGTGGTGATTCTCCAGGCCATATTGGCAGTTCTCCAGGCCATGTTGGCAATTCTCCAGGCCATGTTGGCAATTCTCCAGGCCATCCTCCTAGCAATATGATTTTCAGCTTATGCTAGATGTTTCATTCATAAGACTTACCAATGCTAAACACCAATCACAGATCATGGCAGGCATCAGGGGGAGTGGCCCAAGGGGACCACTATATGTCAACCCATCATCATGCTCATTCTTGTAAACCTTCTGAAGTTTCAAATGCTATCACACAAGTTAATACTCAAGATCAGCTTTCTTTGTACAAGTAGATGTTCCCTGTAATCATAAATGTTAGTTGCAATCAATGAGTCTGTAAGGATGAAGACTGTATTGCTGTTTGAGGAGACCTCTGAGTCAACATCAGAGCTCCCTGAGCCTTTGGACCTTGAGCTTTGAGGCAACTTCTCAATGTGTCACATATCCACAAATACCTTTACTGTCAATGGCTTCTGTTCCAAAAGCTTCTTTACCATGTCCCTGTAATCAATGATGTTGTTGACATCAATTGCATCTGATATATGTTGTCTACTAGTCAAGCTAGTAGGAGCTGTTGTGGTCATGAAAAAAATTACCCTTTCACTTTTGGTGGGATGTACTTCAGAGGGAAGTGTTTCTTCTCAGTGACATCATAGCTTGCTAGGCCATGCTTGAGGAGGACAGCTTTCAGAAACTTGATGTAATTTGCAGTGCTCAGAGTGAACAAGAGCTCCTTCATTTCATGGACTTCTCCTCCTTTGAGGTTCTCTTCCTGTTCATGGATGTCTTCTTCACCTTTGAGCAGATGGTAAGTAGAATGGAGAATGACTGGAGAAAGTCATCCTCCTCTGGAGTGGGAGATGACATGGCAGCTGCAGAAAGAAGCAAAGACTAATTGGTTGCTTCTGGGTCTCACCCAGCAATTCCTGGCCAGCAGTTTTTGATTTTTGGTTTTTCTGCAGACTTTTGAAAATTGCTGTAAAAAAGAAAGAACAAAGGCCAATTGAAAATCTCCACCAATTTCAGCAACAACATACACTGCAAGCATTTCACAATTTTTCTTGCCAAAATATGTTGAAAAAATGGAAAGAAGAGATACTCTTTTATTTGGGCTGTGTTCACATAAAAAATGCAAATATAATATTTTGTTTTCTTTGTCTTTTCTGTGCAAAAAATGAATTGATGGTAGTGCTGATTAGCTTTTGCACCAATGGGCATTACCATCAGTCAATGTTTTGTGGAAAGTCATGCAAAAAAAAGAAAATATTATTTTTGCCTTTTCTCTTTGAAAACAGCTGTCAAAAAAGAGCATCACTTTCTTCAATTTTTTCAGCATGTTTTCTGAAGAAAAATTGTGAAATGCTTGCAGTGATAGCACACTTGACAAAAGCACATAATGAGTGACAAGCACAAGGTGGCCAATGCCATACCTAGCACTTCAGGTGTGTTCATAGGCATTGTGTAAAGCTGAAACATCTTTCACTTTACAAATGTCCTTGAGACAGAGAGCACCCTTAACTGGGGCTCATAACCTGTTGCACAGAGGAAAGGGGTCTAATGGGCACAAGGCAGAAAACTTACCTTAGTAGTGCTTTGGTATAGGCTGGACTTGAGGTAGTTGAGAGGTAGCAGTTCTGAGCTGAGAGCAAAGTATAACTGGGTAGTTAACTGAGAGTCTTAGAGGCTCTGTGCCCTGTTTATATACATGCTGTGTGTGCACAGACCAGGTGTGTTGCACTGTATCTAAAATTGCCTAATATATCCTAAGAGCACTTTCTATAAAGAGAGGTCTCTGGTAAAGTGCTGGAGATAAGGAGATAATAAAGAACTGGTAGACTGGGTTCATGGAACACCATAGAATAGTGTGGAACCCACTATCTATAGAATGGTCATGTGATGCCATAACCAGTTCAACAACTTCTGGCACAACTCAATGATGATTTGTGCCAACTAGTCATTAGTCATTAGTTGCTAGTTACTTGCTACTCCTCTGCTCAGAATAAGTAACCAGTCACCTATTTTTGTGGGGGAGGGAGGGTCACTGCCAGCACAACTTGTCAATGATTTGCACCAACTAGTCACTACTTGCTATAGTTGCATGCATGCAACTTCCATATATGGAAGAGGTTGCATGCAGAGTCAAGCTTGACTCTGGCATTAAGATTATTAGGCAATTAGGGCACCAGGTTTAGGGTTTATTTTTTCCCTAGGACCCCCAAAAATGCCCCATAACCACTGCCTCAGAAGCCCTACAGCTGCCATCGCTCATTTGTTGTCATGCATCGACTGCAACGTGCTCATCCACATCCCCTTCACCCCACTTGCCTTGAACTTTGTCACATGGTCTCGTCCACTCGCTGGCTGCTGCTCATACAGCCCAAGATGTACCTCCCTTTGAGTGTGTGCATCTGCTGTCACCAGCTGCTGTGGAATGTCATGTTCCCCCTCATCCACAAGCTGCTCCTCATCCTCTACAACATAGTCATCGTCCCTTCGTGGTCATCACCTTCATCAGAATAATCACCCTTCCATGTCAGAAAATCACTCACAAGAACCACATCTTGTCATTGTTGCCTTCCATGGAATTCGTTGATGCTGCAAAGTATTATGCCTAGTGTATGGTGTGGGTGTGGATGGCAATGAAAATTTATAATTTCAATATTGAATAATTCAGTCGGTTCGGGTATGGTTTGACTAGGATGACATCTTCCACATCACGTACTTCAACAGCGAACTCACCATCCATTCTGACACATACCATAACTTACCTTATATCTGTATTTGACGTACACTGTCTCTGGTGATCAACACAGCAGTCAAATCCTGTCTGTAGTAAGGTAGTGTTTGACATACTGACCAATAATGCTCACCTTACTTGTGTCATCTGGCTGAGATATATCACCTTGACTACTGTCACATCACACTTATATCTCTATTCAATGATGTACCACCATCTCTGGTGATCAACTCTGTAATAAGATAATGTTTGACATACTGACCAATGCTCACCTTACTTGTGTCGTCTGATGAGATATATGACCTTGACTAATGTCATGTCGCCCTTATATCTCTATTCAATGACATACCACTGTCTCCGGTGATCAACATAGCACTCAAATCCAATCTGTAATAAGATAACATTTGATGTACCAATAAATAATATTACCTTACTGGTGTTGTCTGACTGAGATATATGACCATGACTACTGTCATCTCATGCTTGTTCTTATATGCCTGCAGTGTTTACTGACACATATATTATCCTTCTCTTCTTGTCTTATATGTATATCTATATGCCTGCAGTATATGACACATATTATCATTCTCTTCTCATCTCGATGTGTATCGATCACAGTCCTCTTACACGGTCACCTTTCCTATCACTCTTCATCACTGCACATTCCACTTTATTTGAAGTTCATGGATGGTTATGGATGGGTTAGGTTATAAAACATGTATGGTTCAAACGACGCATTTCACTTGGATGTCCATTTGCGCAATATTCCTCACCATATCCAGAGCAATGGTCTGCATCAACAGGGAATGGCTTCATCATCCCTACTTAATGCCTCTACATAATATGTCCAGATCACACATTCCACTCATCTGCCATTTTGTGTGATACACGACTCCATGCAGATGTACTATATTGTTGGACAGGTACCATCAGATATATGCCTTGTATATGACAGAACCTCTGGGTGCCATGCACTTGCATCATTCACATTGTCATGTCTCTGTTTGATCCCATCAATTCACATTCATTGCATTCATTGCTGTTTCCAACACCCATGAATCCACCACAATCAACACAACCCTTCTTCAAATGTTTGTTTGGTTTTATGTCCCCCAACCCTGTCATCCATCACAGGGGGACTCCACATGAGCTCCAAGACATCCTTCATTTAGGTCTACCACATACTCTCTCTCATGCAGTATTGCTCTCATTCTCTTTGTCCCATCCATACTTTCCACTCACTTGCTTTCTTACTCTCACTGCATGCCCATCACATGGTCCCATGGTATATATTGCCTTGTGATACTCCATTACCAACCACATCTCCTACATTCAGGGTGGGCTCATTTGAGTCCCATCTCTTGGGATGCATCACATACATTGACCATGCATTAACCAGCACAGGTGTCCATTGCAATTACCTTCTTCGAGATGCATCACTCTCAATGTCATTTTGCTCATGTCAGACAATCAGGGTGATCCAGTCTCTCTGTCAGGTGTGCATTCTGCACTTGAAGCCATTTGTGCAATCAATACCAGTCACACTTCTCCCTGTTCAACTACATTCCTTAAAATTACCAGTATATAATATCTGTCTATACCCTCAGTTGGTGGTGTCATAACCCAACATCTCTGTTCTGCACATCCTGCACATGGTGCATTATGCGCAGAACCACTCTTTCAATCTCACTATAACCTACTCTGACCAGGCCTAACCTGAACCCAATTAAGATTTCTCTTTAAAATTGAGCTTATGTCACAACCAGATTTTGGGCTAGGCAACTAGGGGAGGCAAGCAGAGTCTGTACTGGGCACTGAAAGGGGGGGAAGGTCTGACAGTCCATTGTAAAATGCAGCACTGCTACAGTGGCCTCTTTGGCAGCATGCTCATGTATGTACATGACTCTGTAAGAAATGTTGGAGATTGTAAATCTCCCCTGTAATGCTTGTCTTAGGTGCGAGTGTTACTTGCTTACATAAGCGCTTAGAGCGCACTTAGTACTATAGTTTTGGTACTATTCCCTCAGTAGTTGAGTCACTACTGAGGGTAAGCCTACATATTATTATATTAGACTACTTACTGATACCTTGTAGCTGCCTACAGGTACTTCAATATATACAGTAGTTGAGTCACTACTGAGGCTGCCTACAGCCCTTTTCTACAGGTTATGAGCCCCGCCTAGCGCGGAAAATTTTCCTTGTAGGCATAACCCGGTCGAGACTACTCAACAAGACCACAAAAATCTCGACTACACTCGAAAGTAATAGGAAAATATTCTATGGAACCTGAGCTTGCAGAAGACGGCTGCAACTGGCACACCTATGGCAGTTGGGTGCTGAAGGCTATCTCTGAAGACGGCTTGATGGGACACATAGATGGGTCTGAAACACGACCGACAACTCCGAAGTTACTACAGGAATATGGTGCCGGCCAAACACCACGAACCAACGAGGAGAGAGATGTCATCGCAGCCTGGAAAACTGCTGACGACGCGTGGCATCAACGGGCCGCCATGGCCCACCAATATATCATCTTCGGCCTGCCCGATTCGATCCTAATGCTATGTATGCATCTGGATACCCCTCACGAAACGTTCGCCTACCTCGAGAACCACTATGGTTCAATTCCGAGACCAGAGAAGCCGAAGTTTGTTGATGAAGCTGTTCAACAGCACGACCTGCCATCCGAGCAGTACCTGACTGGTGAAAGTGCTCAGAGCACTTGCGACAGCGACAACGAACCACTAGACGCACCTGGAGTAGAGGAGGACCCCTCAGATTTCCCAAATGACTGCGCCGAGATCCCGACTGGGCACCAGGAACCCACAATGGGGATCATAGACGTGCAGCATGTGGAAAGTAACTTACTGGTGAATGGAATTGGGGCTGTGTCTGCACGGCAGCCAGACGAACATGCAACTGCGCCTGAAGCACCTGACAAGAGTGGTCAGTGCATACTAGACGGCGAGACTGCAACAGGAGGAAACGAGTCCAGTGCTGTAGCTGACATGCACAATCCGCTCGCCTCCATCGGCACATATGCCAAGCGACAAGACCCACCTCAGTGGAGCTGTGCGGCCCTCGAGCCCACAGTAGGCACCACCAAGCAGGCCAGCGAACATTCTATCGACAACGGATCACAAACGCCCGTCGAACGCAGTGAGCATGTAAAAGACAAACTGCCAGGGCAGATCCACAGCGACGGCGAGAACTCTAACGGGCACCCAGAGCCCAACGCTCCAGTAGAAGATACGTCAGAGTTGGCAGACGACTGCCAAGTGGACAAGATCAGGGGTACAGATGCGACAATGCTAAATATCCTTATAAACGACTCAAGTATGCCTGACAACTGCAGTCGGCGCATTGTAGATGAGGCCGTAACAAGGGATGACTCACCTGGACTCAAGTGCGAGCCTGACCAGCCTGCACACGTCCGTATGCATCGACCTGTGGCCATTCTCGCCATATCTTCCTATCCAGCTCAAATCGACATCCCTACGATTGAGAATGTACCACGAACGTCTATCAAGATGACAGTACCAGGGGCAGAGCACCCTGGTAGTGAGCCAGACTGGTCCTCGCAACTACGAGAGACCGAGCGCCCTCAGCCTAATCACGATCGCGCCCACCGAAGGTACTCCACACCGGATACCCCACCTGACAAGGTCTGGGGGGTGGGGGTATGTAGACTTGCTCGAGCGGATGGGGGGAATAGCGCAGACATTGGGTCAACAGCGATGAAGCTGAAGATAAGAGACGTCAGCGCTCAAACCGCCCAAGCACTGCCTGGCTTACCACATGTGGAAAGACGCCCAACGGCGCCTGATAAGGGCAGAGTGGGCACTGGCAGGTTTGACAACACAGCTAGCAGGGACTTCGCTGACTCACAACGAGTGGAGAAAGCAATGCTAACCAGTAGCAGCACTCAGTATGGCATGCGAACGACGAGACGGCCAAACGGCCAACCCGCACCCCCTCAACCGCCTCCAGCAGGCATCCCGCGCCCTCCTCGACTCTATAAGGTCACACATCGACGTGGAAGAGTCAAATCGAGCACTAAAAGTGTCAGTGGACTGAAAACGAGAGGCTACAGACGCCTCGTCCTCAACGTTCCCACTTCACTACCTCACAAAGTCTCACGACACCTCTGGAACGCCACAGATACATGCCAGAGACAGGACATCCCTCGTAGACGGACTCGGAACCGCACTGGATCTTCCGACAGTCAAACGGCAGTCTCATGGCAGCAGCACGAGACTACGAGGCAAGACGGTGAGCACGCATGGCTCGAACGACATGGTACACTGGTGATGCCACCAACCTTACTAAAGGAAGCCGACAGGTGGGACAACAGGGAAAATGGCGATGCAACAAGCAGCAGAACCGTCTGCTCTCACGGAGCAGAGAAACAGCTGCTGGCTGACAGCAAGTGTCAGCACACCCAGTGGGAAGCCAAACGGCTGAACGGCTCACCTGCACCGCCAGAGCCACCTCCTAGTGGCACTACATGCGCCCCTACGACATACAGGGTGCCCCACTATCGTCGAAGAATCAAAATGAAGGCTGAGAGCGTCAGCAACGCTCAAACGAGGCAAATCGCCTACCATGCACAAGCGGCCTTCATGCGGTCACTTACGCCCCTCTTCACGCCGTCGAAACAATCCCTGGACACAGAAGGAGGGACCTGGATGATAAATGGACACTTCGATCTGATCAGGAGCGCCAGAAACGCCAAAACGAGAGGTTATACACACTATGCACCTGGTATCGCCATACGGTCATTTCGACACCTCTCGAAGCCCACCAAACAGCCTCAGAAACTCATCACAGGGTATTTGATGGGCTATAGGTATGACGGCACAACTAACAGCGAGTTCCACGACTCGCACAGTGTCGAAAAAGCACTGCTAGCTAATGGCAGCAGTCAGTACAGCAAATTCGAGCCCAAATGGTCAAACGGCTCACCTGCGTCGCCAAAACCACCTCAATACGGCCTCGCGCACCCTCCTGGGACCCTCAGGGACCCACGCCGACGCGGCAGGATCAAGACGGAAGCTGAAAACGTCAGTAGATCCAAAACGAGAGGCAGCAAGGCCTCTAGACTCACCATCGCCACTTCGCCACCTTGCGAGATTGCAAAACACCTCTGGAATGTTGCGGACACCTACTGGCGGCAGGGGGTGCCTCCCGGACGGATACAGAATGACGATAAACTTGTTTTATTCGAAACGGCGACCTTGCGACAGTGGTACAAGGCCAGAGAACGCGCGCACACCAAACGGATTCCCGAAATGGCAGTTGCCACAGCGCGCAGCACAGCCACAGCCACGACGCGGCACCTCGCACAGTACAGGGACTCGAGGCTGCATTTGCAGCAATTATACTCAACTTTATTTGAATATTTGGTATACTATTTCTTTCGAGTTCTATATCTTTCACCCCTACCTAATCATACAGTGGAGTTTAAGGGGGTGTGTTGGAGATTGTAAATCTCCCCTGTAATGCTTGTCTTAGGTGCGAGTGTTACTTGCTTACATAAGCGCTTAGAGCGCACTTAGTGCTATAGTTTTGGTACTATTCCCTCAGTAGTTGAGTCACTACTGAGGGTAAGCCTACATATTATTATATTAGACTACTTACTGATACCTTGTAGCTGCCTACAGGTACTTCAATATATACAGTAGTTGAGTCACTACTGAGGCTGCCTACAGCCCTTTTCTACAAGAAATGCATATTACATAATATATAAGTATGCATTCGGATGTAGCAAGGAGGGGGTCGTGAGCGAAAGCGTGAGCGTGAGCGACATCGTGTGCGCCAACTTTGAGCCCACCTATTGATCGCCTTGATCAGTTCACGTTACCCCATGGAAATTGCAAAGCTGACACGCACCAGACCCATGGTCGCTATCTACCGTGGTAACGAACGTAAGGTGATGGCCTGATAACACGATGTTGAGTTTCCAACTCCGCTTCATCGATTCATCCTTAGCCCTTCACAGTGGCTACGATGTCCGTTACCCCCCACACTGTTCCGTCGATTCGCGTTTCCGGTGAGTCCTCAATTCCAGAAGGGCTCTGGCCTTCTAACTGAAAGTACCTACATACCTGTCCATGTAGGCATTACCGTCAAGCTTGCTGATTCTGAATCTCAGAGTGTAGTGGCAGGAGTCTCTGTTGAAGTGATTGTTGGCGACGAGAAACACAAATTGCTCCGTGTAGCCAACGGAACCTTGCGAGCAACCTTTACCGTCCCTATGTAGGGTCCCCTCTTAAGACTTGAATGCGAGGTCTAAATGTGCTCTCCATAGAGTGCTATCCCAAGCGGATCGTGTCAGGCTATCAGTGTGCCGCAAGTATCTGTTCAAACCAAATGATAAAACGCGCATCAATCTTGATATCAAACCCTTGTTCATCCGCGGCCAAGGCTACCAGCCGGGAGGTAGGCTCAGGTCATTTTTGATTACAGTGATGAACGTTTTGACTGTGGCTGGACTAGAGCCAGAAATTAGACATGCTGGAATGCGCATTATCTTTGGAGTCTGCCCAGAAGGGCAGCCCCAGGTGCGTCTTCCATATACTTTGCCAAGATGTGCTTGATCAGCATCGCAGCAGATGCTAGATAATCCAGTGAATGTCCCGGACGATCCTCCGATTGAAAATCTACAGCCAACAACAGAAAGGATCCTACAGATTTGCCCTCGGTGAGCCCGAAATATATTATCCCCGAAATCTGGCCAACTTCCTGCATTCAAGGTTCCGTATCTTGGTTATAGGAAAAGTTCGAAGCACTTTGGTTTGGCATTTATAAACTTGCCCTCATAACTCCACAGACGGGTGTTGGGAAATCAACATTGATCAACCGTGCATTTGGCGTGGCAGAAGCCGTTAAGCACTCGACCCGATGATTCGGCATCTCCCTAATGCTCACCATTTTCTTCCAGGTATCTGCCCATGACCGACCTGGCAAAGCCAATATCGAGACGGAGCTTACATCGCCAGAGAACTCACGTTTCGTGCTCCATGACAGCTTAGGATTTGAAGCAGGGGAAAACGAAAACTACGAAACGGCCAAAGGTTTCATCCGGAATAGGAGGAGCGGCGCTTTGAAGGATCAACTTCATGCCGTTTGGTATGCTTCATCTTGATAATACATGTTCATATCCTTGAGGCCTTATTTGGAAGGTTTTGTTTCGAATCCCCTTGTGCAGGCGCCCGCTTACTTGAAACAGCCGCCGAGGATTTCTTGAAATCAAAACAGGAAACGTTGGGAACAAGTAAGTGGCTTCCGCTTTTCCTGCTCTCTCGGTATTGAGTTCACCTTCATAGTACCCCTGATTATCGTGTTTACCAAGTACGATGAGTTCGTCGATGAAGTGGCCATGAAGATACCAGACGAAGGTTTAGAGGATGAAGACCTCACGGAAATTTCCCGTACAATGGCCGAGCCTATGCTGAATGAGCGTTGCGTCCAACTCATACATACGTTTGCGGGAGAGGCCCTCCCACATGTTGCCGTCTCTAGTGAGTATCTACAACCACCATTTCGTGCCGGTGCTCATACCGGAGTGGCGTCTCGTCAGTCAAGGGTGGTTACGAGGACACGCTGCCAAAATTGGTCCAACTCACCTACAGTATGGTTTCCGAGCGGGTCGCACACGAACCATCAGTTGTCAGCAATATGGCTCAAAGGGTGAACCCCGATTTGAAAATACAAGGGTCCATCGAGTGAGTTTTTCTTTCTTTTTCTTCTGACACTGTTCGTTGTGACGTGTGCTCATCTTGTTCTTGTGCAGCATCGGAAAGAAAAGTTCGAAATTATACTGACATGGCCGCATAAAGCTGACTCGTTGCTCTAGAGTATTGGAAGACCCTGAGGCGTAGTCCGAACTTTAACGGCCATACGATGTGGGACTGTTTATATGTCATTCACACTGATATCGTGCAAGTCTGGAACTTCTCAAGCACTGCGGTAAGGAATGATAACCACTAGTCTTTTGGTCATTATTCACGATCTACGTGAAGCACCTGTTGAGCAAGGAATTCAGGGAGTTGATGGTGAAGATGGTGGAAGACTTGCATGTGCCCAACACCGTCGACCCCGCCAGTGTGCTGTGAGTCTTTGCTCTAGCATATTCTTTACTTACGAATATGGATTTGCTGTCAGTACCGTTAGTGGCGGGACACTGGTGGCAGCAATTTCCGGCGTTCTAGCGGCCGTGACTAACCCTGCAGCTCCGATAGTCATACCTATTATTGCAGGTTTAGCTTTGGGAGCGTGGGTCTACGCCGTCTATCAGCATTCGTGCGTCGTCACCTTGTTTTTCGTGTAATCTTACGAACACCACTTATTCAGAAAAGTAGTTCAGCAGCGGTTCATTGCGTTTATTGTCGACCTCACTCACGTCATGGAGATTCTTTTCATCATCACACAAGGCAGAGGCGAAAGGCTGGGCCGCCGTGCAATCAAATTGGCTTACAACGCCTATAACACCTCGGGGGTGAAGGCACTCGCACATGATCGAATTGCGTCGTATCGTGAATTGCCCAATCAAGACACTGCACTTGAAATGATTGAAAATCTGATCAAACCTGGTTCGGACTACAACGCAAATTATCATGCAGACCTTCGGACGTTGGCTCTGGGTGATGTGGATTTGAGTCAAGATGAGCCGTGGTGACGACTTTGTACCCAAGCTGGAATGTCGCAAAAAAGTCAAGTACCATAACAATCCCGGCGGCTTGTGATACGAATGAGATATGACCCTATGATGCTGGCAGTGTCATACACCTGTAGCAAAATGATGTACATTTTTACCCATGCTTCAGTGTGTTTTTTTATGTGCGTTTTTTTGGGTATATTCTGCACTTTTGTTTTTTGGATTGCACTTTTTTGACACAAATCATAAATATGCATCTGTTTGTAAACTCGGGAAGTGCTGCTGCTGGCAGTGCCAACCTTGCTTGTAGTGGTTTACCACTCAGAAAGTGAAGTACTTTGAAGTCATATGTACAAGCGGACTGAAAACTGGCACCCTCATGGTTCATAAACATAAATTGTGTATGTCATGCATGTTGGATTATTAAACTGCCCTCTTAGTAGTATTCACTTTGGTGCGAAGGTTTATTGCTTACATAATCAAAAATGCGTACATAGAGTAGGGTAAATTTTCTCCCTCCCTCCTCAGTAGTTTGGCATTACTGAGGAGTAAGTGATTCTTTTATTTAGTCTTTACTCTTACTGATTACCTGTAGCTTAAGTATTTGACAGGTACATATTAATACAGTAGTTTGGCATTACTGAGGACTTAAGTATTTGACAATGCATGTACTATGGAGGACTCTAGGATGATTGCTCCCTGGGTGTGCATGGGTGAGTCCCAACACTTCTAGTGTGGCTTAGAAAGGAAATGTTTTTCATCATAGGATGGTTCCCCACTGCCAGGCCACCCACAGGTGGTTTGAATTTGTTCAATCTGTATGTTGCATTGTCCAGGAGCTCAGGCCATGAAATGATCTGCCTGCTGGGAGATTTTGATGAGACTGTTTTCTTAAAAACTCACACTTGGATGCTATAGAACCATGGCTTTGTGAATGGTACATCAAATGACCTAAGTTGTGTATGCATCAGCAAGATGGCAAAAGATCTGACAGTCTGAAAAAAACTTACAGTCTGAAAAAATCTGATATCAGACATTCTCAGAATTTTTCAGAATTTTTCAGAAATTCTCAGTTTACCAGTTTACCAGTCAGTCAGAAATGAACATTTCAGAGATCAGACCAGGAGTTTTCCTGGATGGGCAGACATTCAGTTTATTTCAGGCCAGCAGTTTCTCAGAGAGTCAGACATCCAGTTCATTTCAGTATTTCAATATGTCAGGTTACCAGATGTCAAGATAATCAGTTTATTTCAGGCCAGCAGTTTGTCAGAGAGTCAGGCATCCAGTATTTCAATGTGTAGGTTACCAGATGTCAAGATACAGTGACTCAAAAAACCCTTTCAATGTTTTGCTGTTTTTGATTGATGGTGATGCCAAAAATCAGAGAAATTGTAAGAAATCTTGAAAGTATTCATACAGATAGCCCTAGGTCCTGGCTTCAAAAGGGTACCTTATCAAAGTTGTTTGGCTTTGTTTGGGGGAGATATTGCATGTTTAATCAGGACAACTCATTGAAAGGGTTTTTTTGCTGATGAAATGGCAGCATATTCATGGCAATTTTTATGGTTTGGAGCCTGAATTTTTTGCAGTCATGCATGCTAGTGATTACATAATATATCACGTGATCAATCTGATGGTTTGTCAGCATGTAAACAAGGCCAACCATTGAACTTGAGTCATTGATCCTCTATCCTGTACCATCACTCAGTCAGGACTATTCTCTCAGGGAGATGCCAGCAAATTATGGTGTTAATGGCACTACCATGAGTATGATGTATTCCCAGCACCATTGGTCTCTTAAAATAGTTGCTAAAATTCATTCCTGTACCATTTCTGCTACCAATGCCTGAGGGGTCCTGACAGTAATCAGTATTGGGAAAGGTGAAAATGTCATAGAAGTCATTCTGGCACTTCAGGACATGAAGAGTGAACTAATCCCCTCTCAACTGCTGCATTTCTATGCAAGAAGAGCTGGTATCAAGGTTGGGGGAGGTAAAACCCTTCTTTACTTTCCAGGGCTTCTGGGTGGAGTAGCCTATTGGTCTGCCAGGATGCAAATTTTTTCCCTTCCATCCATCCTTAGGTGTTGCCACTGATCACCTATGACCAAATAAGCCTTTCCTGGTCATCCATAGTTCAGCACAGGGCATAGTCTGGCTGACCCTCCTTGGTTTCTGGTGTGCAGAGGAGGGCAATGCCTCACCCCAACCTTGGTGCCAGCTTTTCTTGTGTAGAAATGCAGCAGTTGAGAGGGGACTAGTTCACTCTTCATGTCCTGAAGTGCCAGAATGACTTCTATGACATTTTCACTTTCCCAATACTGATTACTGTCAGGACCCCTCAGGCATTGGTAGCAGAAATGGTACAGGAATGAATTTTAGCAACTATTTTAAGAGACCAATGGTGCTGGGAATACATCATACTCATGGTAGTGCCATTAACACCATAATTTGCTGGCATCTCCCTGAGAGAATAGTCCTGATTGAGTGATGGTACAGGATAGAGGATCAATGACTCAAGTTCAATGGTTGGCCTTGTTTACATGCTGACAAACCATCAGATTGATCACGTGATATATTATGTAATCACTAGCATGCATGACTGCAAAAAATTCAGGCTCCAAACCATAAAAATTGCCATGAATATGCTGCCATTTCATCAGCAAAAAAACCTTTTCAATGAGTTGTCCTGATTAAACATGCAATATCTCCCCCAAACAAAGCCAAACAACTTTGATAAGGTACCCTTTTGAAGCCAGGACCTAGGGCTATCTGTATGAATACTTTCAAGATTGCTTGGAATTTCCCTGAGGTTTGGCATCACCATCAATAAAAAACAGCAAAACACTGAAAGGGTTTTTTGAGTCACTGTATTTCAGTCATTCCCAGCTGAACAGTCTCTCAGACATTCAGACTTGTACATTTTTTCAGTGTTATAGCCCAATAGTGTCTCAGTCTCTCAGATATTCAGACTCTTACATTTTATCAGAATCACAGCCAAGCAGTTTCCACAGACAGGCAGATCAGCATGATATCAGATTCGAGGTTAGAGGTACTACACAAATGAGAAATTATTCAGAATCAGATTCAAAACATGTAGCCCTCCCAGATGGTTTCCTCAACTTAGCCACCAGAACATCCAATGTCAGCTGGGGATGGTATGCACCCACATACTTCTCAGCACTGAGTAAAATCCTCTTCCACAGCTTTGCTGAAAGACAGTCAACAGACTCTGTCACCTTGTTAGTAGCATATCCCCAGAGAGCTTGACTGAACCTTTGCTGTCCCTTTGGAGGGGGAACATATTGGCCTGTTGACCACACCTGAAACACTCTCTCAACCTGAGAATATATTACCTTCATTCTGATGGAAAGCCAACATATAACTTACTGCAATGGTCACTAATGTCAAGGCACCTTGGGGGAAACATGTGGGATTCTCTCTTGCACTTGGCTTAATGATGGATGTAGACTCTAAGTACAAAGTGAAAGTGTTGAGGATGCAGTCATGTTGGAATGTGCCCTTTGGGATCTGTAACATAGTTGATATAACAAAGTACATATGAAGGTTCAAGAACTTACTGGACCATCTGGCCCCTCATCCACTCTTTCCCACATACATATATGGGAACAGAGAAGGGGCAACAGGCTTCATGCACCCATGGGCATCAACAGTCACAGTGGCTACTGGCACAGCTCATGCTACATAAGCTGCTTGGGTGTTGGTGGTGTCAACTTCTTCATACTGATTAAAAAATGCCTCAACCACCTTGAGGGCATGAGTAGCAAGTTCACTGTGCCAGTCATATGTATGTTGTTTGATCTCCAAAATGATTAGTATAGTCACAGGGTGGAAGGCTAATAGTGGATGTACAAGAGCAAAAATTGGTTTGTTGCAAAGTGCAACCATGCACTTAATATTTGGAAAGGTTTCAGCCCAAATTTTTTGAATGTATGCAACATGTAATGGGTTAGCAAGCTTCCATGGACTGTTGAGTGAAGAGAAGTAGAAGATCCAGTGTGGAAGAATGATATTGCAAAACAGCAGCATGGTATGCAGAAGTCCCAGCAAGTCTTCATTGTGGAACTTACAGGCTTTCTGCCAGGGTTTACAAGATAGCTCACTCAATTCACTCTCAAAATTCTCCTTGTCTGCTTCCACAGCATGATGACTGTGGCCTTGTGTGTGGCTCAGAGCACCAGCTGCCTGGTTTTGGGATGGGCCAGGTTTCTGCACTTGCTGACTGGGCTGCTCCATGCTTGGGACCTTGTGAGTCAGTGAACAATTGAACACCCTAACAACAAGCTAGAAATAGGTCATCAGTACATGTCATTAAGTAGAGTGAAACTTACTTTGAATGAATTACTGGGCCCCTTCTTGAATGCCCTTGCATTATGTCCAGATTGTTCCACACCATGAGAAGTAATGGGAGCTGGTGCAGGGGCATCACTGTTGTTGCTGATGCCATTGCCACCATTGTCATTGCTTCTGTTGTTGTTGTTGTTGGTGTTGTTGTTGGAGTGTTCATCCTGGACCCCATGTAGTCACATTAGTCACAACATATGAGTAGCCTGCATGCCACAATGCCAACACTTATGGAGAGCCTGTGGTGGGCCCATCAATTTAGTTATTACATGACAAGTAGGCAGGCCCATACACCAACAGTGACAATAACAAATGAGTGGGCCCTACTAGTGTTGCTGCAGCTTGGCTAGACTAGGCTCTGCTTTAGGTAACTGCAGTTTTGCCATGGCTCAGCTCTGGTAGTTACTCAGGCTGGCTTCTGAGCTGAAAAAATGTAGATGCAGTTTAAGCTGGCTAAAGCCAGTTCAAACTGACTGAAGTTAACTTATTGTATCTAGTGCCCAGGTTTGCTGTGCAGTGCTACTCATACATATACTTGCCATGTGTGAACTCTTGAAGATTCCTGTAGGCTGCAATAAAAAGGTACACAAGTCATGCTGAAAATAGCCTGGATTATCAGACACCCACACTGGAGACAACAACTGCATGACATGACATTGTAGGTGCACTACACATAATGCCTAACCTATTCATTCCACTGACACTCCTATGTACATGGTACATATATGGCTACATGGTATACCACAATAATCCAATCAATCAGTGTCAAGGGCACAGGCATCAACAAGGAGTAGTAGGCAGCTGTTCATATCTAACAGGTAGAGTATGTGTAGTTAGTTAGTTAATGTGACTGAACTAAGCCTGGAATCCCTGCTTACCTTTGCTCATGTGCCATTGTAGGACTACCAGCATTGAGGTGCTTCATGCAGGTGGTTGTCAGCATGGTGGCTGCAGTCACAATACTCTTGCACATGTTCTCAGGTGGGGGTGGCTGCAAGGTTGACTGCTGTCAGTTAATGCAAAGCTCAGGACACATAAGGTAAAACAAACCAGTTGTGCAATACAATCTTTGAGCAACTTTTTAAGATAGTCATAATCAGGTCTTGACCCATAAGCAAGCAAGCATGAATATTTGATGAATGTCATGAACTTGACAGGGAGTCTGTCACACAGGTTTTGACTGCAGTGTCATGTTTAAGATTGCAAATAACATCAGGCAAGAGGGAAGTATTCACATTGCTGAACCAGGGAAGGGACCCTTGCAACAGGTATACTAAAGTGTAAGTGAGTGACTCAATATCATCAAAATGGCCAGATTGATAGCTGCAATGATGGCTGATAGAAGAAAATGCAGGGGTACTGATGAAGGGACATCCCTCTTGGTATGGGATGTGGACTCAAGTGGCAGGGTCATTGTGGACAACTCTTCTTGTGAGAGCACAAGGGAAAAGAGGGGAAAGCTGTAGGATAAACCTAGGCTTGTCCCAAGGGGTGCTGAGTCAGAAGGAGATAGAAGGGAGGACTAGAAGGCAAGAGAGGATTTTTCTTGTTGGTTGGGGAGTACTGGCAGCAAGGAACTCAAAAGTCCACCTTAGACAGTTGCTGGATAACTTCTGGGGGGGACAAGGATATTTCTTGGAGATGAAAACTTGAAGGGTGGTGATTGTCAACTCTTGTAGATGATAGGAAGATTCTGTAGATGAGGGGATTGGATATACAAACTGGCAGTGATTTTCTAGTGGGGGAAGACTCAAAGACAGTGAATAGATGATGAGACAGATGCTGGGGACTCTGGGAATGCTCTGCAGACTCAAAGGTACTCTGTAAATGGCTCTTGGGACTCAAGGGACTCTCAGATACACACAAAAATGATGCCAAAAGGTGGGTGATTATTTTTCTAAGTACAGTGGTATCTAAGGTGACATCAGAGAACCTTGGATCCGTCATATGTCAAAAGAAAATAAATGAAACCACAAAGGCTGATGCATGAACAATCACATGCACTATGACAATATACATGAAAGACAAAGCAAGAAAAGTCCATAAAACAAAAGTAAGAAAAGGAGAAGTGGTATAAGGCACATGCCTGGGTAGTGGCAATGCACAGTGGAGGCTGGCAGTGATTTCATTGACTAAGGAAGGATGCAGGAGGCAGCATTATGGAGTGGGCTACAGCTTTGGCACTTGTAGGGCAGATATAGGTGCCAAGGAGATAAGGTGACATGTGATAGGTTGGAGGGGATTGCTGACAGACAGTGATCAGTAATCATGTGTTGAGGGCAGATTGGATGCAATAGGGGATGGCCTTATTATGGAAGCTGAGGAGTTGGCAGTGATGTTACTGGCAGGAATAGGGGTATGGGATGAGAGTGTATGATGGGTGGTATGTTTATTGCAGCATGTGGCAATATTTTTAGCAGGGTGGTGCTGTGATTGTAGGGGGACATGTGAGTGAGTGATAGACAACATGGAGAAAAGCCACTTGGAGTGTTCTGCAGCCTTAGGGAGTATGGACTCCCTACACCTCCTGGGGTCTTTGAATGCTGACCATCCTTGGTCAGGGGTATGTGATGATCAGGATGGAAATGTGATGACATCATACACATGGTGTGGCTGTGCATGGATCAATGGGAAGGGGCACAGGGTTCTCAATTGTGTACTGTGGCAAAAATGCTCCCATGTCAACAGAGACTGCCTAGACATACCAAACAAATGCCACTTCCCAGTCATCTCTCTTTTCTGAGTCCATCTACCACCATCTCACTTGCCATCACCCATCTCCAATCATTGTGCCTTCCTCCAAGGACTCACCCATAACTGCACCATTCATCCAACACCACACAGGACCTCATAGTGGGGACAGTGCTCTGAAAAGTGTGGAGTGCCATAAAGATAAAAGAATGAAATTTGCTGCATATGTGGGTGTGGTAAGGGAAAGAGTGTCTGTAGAAGAGTGGAACATTCAGCAATAAGTAAGACATCATAAACAAGAAGAAGAGAGAGGAAGTAGTGAGCAGTATCTGAAGGAGCAGCTTGTTTCTATTGCCTTTCTTTGTAACATAACCTTGGTGGTATTCTTTAATGAGAGGCAATGAGTAAGTCTATGAAAGAAGATTGAAAGAACAAAAGTTTGACTTTGAGGGTATATGTATTTATGCTTTTGACAGTGGTCTTTTTGTTTTGAAGGTTGCATAGAAGTAGATTGTCTGTTAAGTTAACAAAAAGGTAAAAGAAAGAGAAAAGAAAAGAAACATGGAAGGAAGAGTATAGGTTACTCATCTGACTTGTCCCTAAGGACACCAGCAAGCTCTGGGTCAGGCAGGGAGTCATCTTCAAGTTGATTGATAGTGGAGTTTTCAAGGCCCACCAGGTGGGTGACCTCTATATGAGACTTGTTGCAAGGATAGTAGGGAAACAGGCAGAAGGTGGCATAGCAGAATTTTGAAACAGCTCCATCAAGCTCTGCAAGGAGGTAAGATCCACCTTTAGTACAATGCACCACTACCATGGGACCTAAGTAGCAGGGTTTCATTTTTTGATCTAGCTCCTTCTCAATACAAGAGTTTCTGACAAGGACAAGTGAACCAGGAGCAAAGTTGAAATCATGGATGGTGTGCTCAAAACAGGACATGAAATCTTTGGCAGAGGCAAAATGGGATTTAAGGACTCATTTGTGAATGAGCACCAGGTCTTCTGGATGCTTCTGCAGTTGATGAGCTTCATTGGTGATAAGGTCTGTGGTCAAGTACAAGTCTGCCTTGAAAGGGGAGAGGAACATCACCTCTGTGAAGTCAAAGGGAAGTCTGGGATGGATGCCATGAGCCATATAATATGGGGAGAATCCCATAGCTTTATGAACTGTGACTTGTTCTGCCCAGAAGACCAATGGGGCAACCTCTGACCACCTTGATGCTTCTCCCTCACAACTCTTCACCATTGCTTCTCTAACATCAAAATGCCACTGCCCTACAACACCATTTGCCTGTGAATTATAGGGTGAGATACTGATGAGCCAAATGCCATAGGTCTTCAAGAGCCAGTTGAGAGCTAGAACATATGGACTGCTATTGTCAGTGACAATTTCCCCAATGGCTCCCCAACAACATAGGATCTGCTCAAATAAGAACTTGCTGATGGACTTTCCAGTTTCAGATCAAAGCATGGCCCACTTGGTGTAGCTGGTGAGGGAACAATGGGCTTGGGTAATGTATTGGTAACTGTTTGACTTTGGCATGATGAAGGTGTCAATGTAGGCTTTGTAGAATAGGGGTTCTGGGATGGTGATGACAGGGGGAATATGAATACAATCAAGGCAGTGAATTTGGCACTCATGACACATCCTGATGTACCAGTGAACATCCTGCTCAAGCATAGGCCACCAGAAACATATCAGTAAATGCATGTGAGTGGAGAAGATACCCTTATGGCCAAGGTCATCATGAGCTTCTTGAATAAGGCTGAGGCATTTATGAGGGCAAACTACAAGTTGGTGATGACCTTGGGGCTCTTTCCTCCAAAGTTCTCCACCCTTGATGAAATATCTGGTCACAAGCTGGACAAGGCTCTCTAAATCCTTCTCTCCTATTCCATCTGGCAGTTTCTTTGTCTCCAAGAACTCTTTCACCACCTCCAACCTCTCATCTCTCTGCTTTGCTTTCTCAGATTGTGGAATCTCTATTGTGGCATTATCTGGAAGTGTTTTGATGGCAGTAAAGATGCTGATATCCTGAGGGAGGGAACTGGATAAGTGGTAGACAGATGGTAGTGATTTAACAGGAAGACATAGTGACAGTGTCTTCAGCTCCTGACAATTCAGTAGTTCCATTGCAAATGCTCCACATTCATCTACCCAATCTTCATATTCTTCTTTGTCTAGTTTGGGGTCTTCATCAGCTTTGGGCCTCCTGGACAGCCCATCTGGTGCAGCATGTTTTGCAGCAGGTACATGCATGAGTTTGAAGTTGAAAAGGAGGATACCAGCAATCCAATGATTGATGGTGGCATTAGGCTGTAGATCAGGATTATTTATCATACCCTTGATATACCATACATCCACTTCAATGACTAGATTCTGAATGCCAAATATATAAAGTCACATGTTGTGTAGGGCTTGAAAGAGGCTGAAAAGTTCAAGTTTGGCCTGACTATAATGCTGCTCTTGATCATTGAGGGTAATAGAACCAAAACAGGCTGGGTATCTCTTGCCATCTTTGCCTTCTTGCATAAGGATATATCTGATGGCGATGTTAGAGGTGTTGACTGCAAGGATAACAGGTAAGGTAGAGTTATAGTCAATAGATCTGAGTGCAGGGGAGGAAATGATGGTGGCATGAAGGTAGTCCATAGCTTCATGGTGTTCATCTCTGAAATCAAAGGGGATGTCTTTCTTGGTCAGTTTGATGAGGGGACATGCATGTCTGGTGAAGTCTTTTATGAAGATGTGGCAATATGAACAAAGACCTAAGAAGCCCCTGACTTCAGTGACATTAGTGCAATAAGGCCAATCTTTGATCTTTTGGACTTTTGCCTCATCTGGAATCCTCCCCTCATATGATACCTTATGACTAATAGATGGAGTGGCAATTATGCATTTCTTGGCAGAGACTGTAGCTCCTGCATGACAAAGGTGATGAAGGACTTGGTTGGTGTTCTGAAGGTGCTCCCAGATGAAGTGGTGAATCCCAGGGTTTTCAGGAATCATCATGTAGGTGCCATTGGCATTTTGGTAGCATGATTTTGGCCCTTTTATGGGGCAATCATCAATGAAGGGGATGGTTACTTTGGGGATTTCATCCTTCAGGATCCAGCAGACATCTCCATGGAAGATTTGGACAGCATTTGTATAACCCATAGGAAGTTTTGTGAGTTGAAGAGTGTTGATAGGAGTTTGGAATGTAGTGAGGTCATGGTAATTGTTGTGGATGGTCCTATGGTCATACCCTACCATGAGATCTAGGATGCCATACACTGAGTGGAAAGCAAAGGCCTCTGCAATTGAGTTGACAAAAGGGGGAACTGCAGAATCCTGAATAGACATGGTGTTTAGTGGCTGCAGATCATGGACTAAATGAAGAGATTTTCCATCTTTCTTGATGACACAGAACCACTTGGATCTATAGGACAAGGTGGATGGTTCATGGATGCCAGCAGTTACCTTCTCTTTAATATGTTAACAATGTCTTGAAAAATGGCAGGTGGGATGGGGATATTTCATTCAACCCAAGGCTTGTGGGACAGCATTGGAATTTTTAAAGGGGGAACATGTCTTCATGAAAAGTTCCTCTCTTGGAGGTCTCCCAAGCAAATGCTGCCTCATGGGTATGAATGAGCCATTGAACAAGGTTCAACTCTGCTGGCCAAAGGAACTTGGCAGGGTCAAGATCAAGCTCTTCTGCTTGTTGCACTGTAAATCTAGATCCAGGAATGAAAGGAGGAGGGTGGTATGGTAACACAGGAAGATCTGTGAGAGGGTCACCAATCTCCTGATGCTCTACTCTGAACTCAACAGGCATCACAGTCAGGATAGGCTTCACCTTCTTCACTACAGGTTTGTACTTCAAAATGTGATAAATGGGATTGAAATGAAGAGTGGACTGAAGAACTGAAAGTGTCAGTGGAGAAACAGTAGTACTTGTAGAAAATAGGAAGGTATCTTTTGGAGAAACAAAACTCAAATTGAAAGGATCAAGAACAGGCATACTGTCAGTGTTATAGTTGTATAAATAGGCTGTGGTGGCATTTTCTTTAGAGTCTGTGGAGGAAGGTAAAATAAAATCTGAAGTCAAAGAAGGGGAGTCTGCAACATAAAGGGAACACACAGATACTAGATTCTCTTGGTCTCCTCATAACTCTGTTGAGTCATTGACTGAAGCTAAAAACCCTGTTCCTTTTCTTGTAATTGGTGGCAATAATTCTGGCAAGCAAAGTACTCTGCTTCATCTGCTGGATTAACAAATTGAGGGTAGGGGTGTAGATGATGGCAAGGATGAGTCAGGACTAATAGTTGCTGCCCAGAATTGGGGTCATGGATTTCCAAAGACTGCTCCCCATCAGGGAAGTCATGCAGGACACTACTGAGTAGGCAGAAGAAGGGGCATCCTAGCAAGAGGTTGAAGGGTGTTCAGTTGATGACCTGAATCTGTAAGTGAGCCTCAACTGGCCAAATATGCAAGGTAGCATTCTTGATGACCCCCAGAGTGCTTTCTTTAGATTGGTTAGCAGCTTTGAGAGTCATACACATGTCTGAATGAAGTGGAGCACCTAAGGCTTCCCATAGCTCACATCTAAGGGCTACCACCTGGCATCCACTGTCAAGAATGCACTTGACCTGGAGTTTATCCATCAAGATCCCATCTACAGCATGAAGAGGAGCCATGGCTAAGCCAATGCACTTCCCCTCAGTATCCTTCACAAGGTATTGCTTGTAATGTGCCCATGCAGAGGATGATGAAAACTCCACTGCAGTTTTGAGGCTACCAATGGTGATCTTTTTCATCATAGCCATCTCTTTAACTTGTTTGCAGATTTCTGGGCTGACAGCAAGAAGATCTTGTGTTGAAATTTCAATCTTAGCACCTAAAACTTGGGATATGAGTCATTTAGTGGCAGCAGCTTCATCAAAGCCACTCTGGTGATGAAACTGAGGGGTGGAGTTAGATGGAGGTTTGGAGCTAGATGCTTTGGCAGCATTAGGTCTGGCCTGAGGAATGTTAGATGATGGCTGAGTGATCAGAGCTGTGGTTGGTGCAGAGTTGTTGGCTAGGGGAGGTTGACAGTAGCAGCATTACAAGGATGATGAGTGGTGATTTCAACTCCATCAAAACAAGCAGGTTTCTTCTTCTTGATAGCATTCTTGAGCTCCTTGACCTGAGCATAGGCTCTGGCTAGGGCATGCTTGTCTTCTTCATCAGCGTTATCCTCAATCTCCTTGTCAATGAGATAAGATGAGGGGTGAACCTCTATCTGAAACTCAGTGGTGTCTTCAGAGCTGAAGAACATGGTATTAACAAGGTGGGGAGGGGTATCATGCCCTTGAGACAAAGAAGAGGTTCCTGGAGACTGAATAGAGACAAGATTAGCTGACACCATAATAGACTCTCAAAGAGCCAAGAAGTTGACAATCTTTTCCTTGAAATTCCACCCTGCAGTGGACCTAGGGATGTCAGAGCCATCTTTCATGAACACCCTACTGCCAATGAGCACACATTTCCCTTGGCAGACATATTCCTGGCACAGTTCACACTCAGGAGTCCTGTGACCATCAGGGCTGCCACAGAAGAAGCAGCAGGGATCAAACAACCAGTGGAATTGTTGCTCTTGAGGTTGTGTCTGACAAGGTGCTGGGGCCAAGTTGGTCACTTGGACATACTCTCTCTTCAAGATGGTTGGTGGCACTGTTGGTTGGGAGTAAGACTCTGGAAATAAAGCCAAGCTGTTGACCTGAGGAATGTTTTGATGTGTGCCACTTAAGAGGTAGGTCACATGCTTATAGACATCATCAAATGGCCATGGATTGTCAACATCATGGTCTAGGTCTTTGAGTTGCAGGCAAGTGGCAAGACTGTTATGGAATCTGGGGGGAAAACCTTTGAGGAACTTTTTGTTGATGAGGGCAACAATGTGGTGAAATTCACAGACATATTTGCCAAGGTTGTTGAGGGGTGCCATAGACTTCTGAACTTGGTGATGGAGGAGAGTTTTGAGGTCAGCTTTAGTGTACTGGTGCCCTTTGACATCAGTGCCAGGGTAGAAGCTAGTTACCTCATTAACAAAGTCTTCCCAGTCATCACCTGCAGCAGAGTCAAGAGATGACCAAAGTTCCAACTTGTTTCAGTCAGCCTAACAGATAGTCCATTTAATTTTGACCTTGTTGATGGTGATTCCTGCATCAGTGCAGATTTGGTTGACATCTTCAAAATAGGCACAAATACAGTGAGCAACAAAAACGTTGCAATGTTTGCAACATTTTGATTGTGTGTAAGATAGCTTGGAAATGGTTGTGGCTGTGCTAAATCCATAGGGAGGACAATTGTAGCCCTTGGTCCCAGCTTTCTATTGGTGGTCTTTCCAAGCTCAGGAGTGAAGTGGCTGTGATGGTATGGGCCAATTACTAAGGCCTATGCATTGCAATGTTTTTGTTGCTGACATCATGGTGGATGCAATCTACAGTGTGGAGTATGTATTCATGGCAGGAATGCCAGCTATTGCTTACATAATATATCACATGATCAATCCAATGATTTGTCAGCATGCAAACAAAGCCAAACATTGAACTTGCATCATTTATCCTCTATCCTGTACCACAACTCCAAAAACTGCCTATCTGGCTCATCAGGGTTACTCTGTCAGGGAAATGTCAGCAAAATCTGGTCCTCACAGCACTACCATGAGTAGGGTGTATGACCAGCCCCATTTGTTCCTTTAAAACCTGCAAAAAGTCACCCCTGTGCTGTTTCCCCCACTGATGCCTGAGGGGTCCTGATGCTAATCCATACTGGGAAAGCTGGAAATTCCATGGAGGTCAGTCTGGCACTTCAGGACATGAAGAGTGAACTAATATGCTCCCAACTAATGTATTTCTGCCAAAGAGAAGGTGGTACCAAGGTTGGGTTGAGCCATAGCCTCCTTTGCTCACTAGGTGGTCATCAAGGGTCAGCAAGAATATGGCCTGTACTGAACTGTGGATGCCTGGGAAAGGAACATTTGGTCATTAGTGACCAATGGAAACACTGAGGGACACATTGCAGCAAGGAATCTGCACCCTGGAAGCCCAGTAGGCTATCCCACTGATGACCACCCAGTGTGCAAAGGAGGCTATGGCTCAACCCAACCTTGGTACCACCTTCTCTTTGGCAGAAATACATTAGTTGGGAGCATATTAGTTCACTCTTCATGTCCTGAAGTGCCAGACTGACCTCCATGGAATTTCCAGCTTTCCCAGTATGGATTAGCATCAGGACCCCTCAGGCATCAGTGGGGGAAACAGCACAGGGGTGACTTTTTGCAGGTTTTAAAGGAACAAATGGGGCTGGTCATACACCCTACTCATGGTAGTGCTGTGAGGACCAGATTTTGCTGACATTTCCCTGACAGAGTAACCCTGATGAGCCAGATAGGCAGTTTTTGGAGTTGTGGTACAGGATAGAGGATAAATGATGCAAGTTCAATGTTTGGCTTTGTTTGCATGCTGACAAATCATTGGATTGATCATGTGATATATTATGTAAGCAATAGCTGGCATTCCTGCCATGAATACATACTCCACACTGTAGATTGCATCCACCATGATGTCAGCAACAAAAACATTGCAATGCATAGGCCTTAGTAATTGGCCCATACCATCACAGCCACTTCACTCCTGAGCTTGGAAAGACCACCAATAGAAAGCTGGGACCAAGGGCTACAATTGTCCTCCCTATGGAATTAGCACAGCCACAACCATTTCCAAGCTATCTTACACACAATCAAAATGTTGCAAACATTGCAACGTTTTTGTTGCTCACTGTATCTTCTGTTTTTCCTGAAAACTTGGGGGCTTTATTAGAACCCCTAAGCCACATTTCATGGTGGTTGTTAGTGGCAGACATGGTAACTGGTATTGATGATGGAGGGGGGGTGGTGTTATGAAGCAAAGGCAGATTTATGAGTGGTATCAGTGGAGGGGGTTGGACAAGTGGCAGGATGAGACTCTGAGGGGCAATAAGAGATGATGATGGGAGAAGGAGTTGTTCTGCAGCAAAAATCAAAGCAGTGGAAGAGGATGAAGATGATAAATTGGTGAGCAGCAATAATTCTTGGTGATCTGGCAGGGGTAAAATGACTCATCAAGCTCAAAAGCACCTGTTATATCAACTGTTGATGGAGAGTCAGGTTCTGGACAATGGGGGAAATCTGCTGGGAAACACTCTGAATCTAGGGAGCTAAGCCCTGGGATATCACAGGGGTTAGTGGCAGGGACAAAAAGATCAGATGACAATATAGAAAGATGGTGGAAGGGCTCTAAGAGCTCTTCTAGTTCTGTTCAGTGGCAGGTAGGTCATAGAGATCTCCTTTCCAGATCTACACACCCCTTGTGGTGGGCTCCAAAATGATGTGGGCAACTCTTCTTGTGAGAGCACAAGGGAAAAGAGGGGAAAGCTGTAGAATAAAACTAGGCTTGTCCCAAGGGGTGCTGAGTCAGAAGGAGATAGAAGGGAGGACTAGAAGGCAAGAGAGGATTTTTCTTGTTGGTTGGGGAGTACTGGCAGCAAGGAACTCAAAAGTCTGCCTTAGATGGTTGCTGGATAACTTCTGGGGGGGACTGGGATATTTCTTGGAGATGAAAACTCAAAGGGTGGTGATTGTTGACTCTTGTAGATGATAGGAAGATTCTGTAGATGAGGGGATTGGATATACAAACTGGCAGTGATTGTCTAGCAGGGGAAGACTCAAAGACAGTGAATAGATGATGAGACAGATGCTGGGGACTCTGGGAATGCTCTGCAGACTCAAAGGTACTCTGTAAATGGCTCTTGGGACTCAAGGGACTCTCAGATACACACAAAAATGATGCCAAAAGGTGGGTGATTATTTTTCTAAGTACAGTGGACTTTTGTAGTATAAGGACAGTGGTATCTAAGGTGATATCAGAGAACCTTGGATCTGTCATATGTCAAAAGAAAATAAACAAAACCATAAAGGCTGACACATGAACAATCACATGCACTACAACAATATACACAAAAGACAAAGCAAGACAAGTCCATAAAACAAAAGTAAGAAAAGGAGAAGTGGTATAAGGCACATGCCTGGGTAGTGGCAATGCACAGTGGAGGCTGGCAGCAATTTCATTGACTAAGGAAGGATGCAGGAGGCAGTGTTACAGAGTGGGCTACAGCTTTGGTGCTTGTAGGGTGGATATAGGTGCCGAGGAGATAAGGTGACATGTGATAGGTTGGAGGGGATTGCTGACAGACAGTGATCAGTAATCACATGTTGAGGGCAGATTGGATGTGATAGGGGATGGCCTTATTATGGAAGCTGAGGAGTTGGCAGTGATGTTACTGGTGGGAATAGGGGTATGGGATGAGAGTGTATTACAGGTGGTATTTTATTGCAGCATGCAGCAATATTTTTAGTGGGGTGGTGCTGTGATCATAGGGGTATGATGTATGTGCGATGCAAAGAGATTATGTAAGCTAGCAAACACACACCAACAATGGCTGGTTGCATAATACCCCAACACAGTCCAATCTGTGATTAAATTTCGAGTTTCCGGTGCACAGTTTGTGCTTGCAACACGAGAGTTTCGACAGGTGAGCGCGATTGCCCGATTTGGTAAGTCACGTGGTGCACGTGATCAGCGCATCGTCACTTCGTTGATTGCAATGCTTGCGGGGGCTTGTGCATGGTCTCTGGCGTGCCGTTTGTGATCGCTCGGCTTCGGGAAGTCGATGGTAAGCTTCTTGAACTCGATGGTAAGTTCCTGGCATGTTCCGACGCCCTCTCGATGATGCGGAATTGGCCATATCGTGTTATCTCGTCCTTGGTGGGCGGTTTTGGCCTTTCGAGCTCTACTGACATTTCTAGATTCGAATTTGATTGTTCTGGATCGACGCTTGGGTCCGCTGACCTCGTCGGAACGTTTCGGTGGCTTCCGGGTGGCCCAGGTATGTCCCTTGTCTTTCGCATCTGCTGCTTGTGCTGACCGTCGTGGTCTCCAGCTAGCAGTCTCGTTTCGACTCGTGTCGAGTCGCAGCGCATGCTGCTCGTTGTGCCATCTGTCTGGCACCCTATCCTGTCCGTTTCAACATGTCCAGATGCCTTCTGGACCTCCTCTTGGCCTCGGGGCCCTCTACGTCGTCTGAATGTGTTTGGATCGACATTGCGTCGGTTTCTGGCAGTTCGTCGGCACTCCCCCTGCTTCTGGCACTTAAAGGTAGGGTTTAGGCATGTTCCAATGCCTTCTCGATTGTGCGAAGTCGACCGCATCGCCTTGCCATGCTCTTGGCATGCGTTCTCGACCTTCCGCATTGTCCTGACGTTTCTAGCTTCGGATTTGATTCGTCCTCGTTGACGCTTCGGTCGGATGAGTGCATGGGAGTGTTTTCTGTAGGTAGCAGGTGGCCTTGACAACACAGGTATGTCGCCACGCAAGCTCTGGCTTCGACATGCATGCTGACTCTCTGCAGCTAGCATCGCTGCTTTGACTCGCATCGAGTCGACGTCGCCGCTGCTTGTTGTGCCATCTCTGCCATTTCTTCGTTTGCCATCACCAGCCGTCTCTCCCTCAACACTCTTGGTAGCAGACTCCTTGTCTGCGCTTGCCGGTCCTCCAAAGGTAACAATTTGATTTGGGGTGCTCGACGTCTCGAGCGGCGTGTTTCGTGGTATGGATATGTTGGCGTCTCCAATGCCAACTCGTCTCCATGGTGTAGTGGGGTCGGGCGACTCATTTTCTGCCTCTCGAGGTGAGTCTAACTCTGTTTGACACGTTCTGACGTGCGTCGCTAGCTGTCTTTGTGCCATATGCAGTACTGACCATGTCCATTTCATTGTTCAGCATATTTGTATGGTTCCTTGGACTGTCTGTCTCGTTTACGTGCCATTGTGCACCTCCATATGTGCTGGTGTTGACATTGCATGTCTGCGGTACCGCCGCAGCTGTTTCTTCGTCGTTTGACGTGCTCGGAGGGTCCGTTTCGTTTCTTGGCGTGTTTGTATGGTTCCCCGGACCGTCCGCCTCCTCTATGTGCTGTTGTGGACCTCTGCATGTGCCAGCGTTGACACTGTAGGTCTGTGGTGCTGCCACAATCGCTTCTCCTTCGTTTGACATGCTCGGAGTTGCCGTTAGGCCTCTTGGTCCATCCACATGGCCATTGGGCTTGTCAGTGTGCCCATTTGCAGCTGGGTTCATATCGCCGCCGCTCCCACAACCAGCCTGCTCCCCCTTGAGCGGCAATCTTCGTGCGTCAGGTATGCTGCTTCGAATAACTCCGATTCGTTTCCTTGGTGGCATCTTGGCCTCGCTGACATCCCCAGCCATTGTTTTGAGTTGTCTGCATTGATGACGAACTCTGAGGATTCATTGGCGGCGTTTCGTGCATTTGGTGGGCGGTATTGGCAATGCAGGTGTGCTTCTTGTCTGCGGCCTGTCTCGTTTACCATGCTGACTTCGGCTTGCAGGTAGCAACCTCTTTTTGACTCTGAGTGAGTCAATGGTCTTGTTTCCCATTGCACTGGCCCTGCCATTCGTGTTCCCCTCATTGTTGGCATTTTGTCTGCTTGCCATGCAGACTCTCAACTGCCCTAAGTATCCATCTGGGTCATGGATAGTAAGTTGTGGCTCATCATTATTGCTGCCCTGCTTGCTCATGACATTGCTGCTCACATAGCCATTCTGCTCCCCTTCGAGCAGTACATTGCCAGCCTCTGGTGCATTCCATGTTGGGCTGTATTTGGGTTGTGAGTATGCTCCTGTGGGTTGAGCATTGATGTTGCTCACTGCTCCAGCATCTGCAGGCTTCAACATTTGGTAGCAGACCTTTGTGTCTCCACTGTCTTGGCTTAGGTGCATAGTCTGAGTTGTGATCTCCATGCTCACAGCTATGTCCATGGCCTCCATGCACAGACTTCCTTCCACAACAATCTTGTCACTGACTCTCTTTGAGACTTGTCACAAACTTCCAGCTCAATTGGGATCATTTTGGCATTGTCAGGCATACTTGGGGTCTCTGCCTCATTGGTGATCATATCCATGCTTGTACCATGTCTGCAGTTGTCATGGTTGACATCTATGAGCCTTGGCTGTTCCCATGGACTGTCCTTGCACCCAGCTGGTGCCATTTCCATGTCCTTGACACTGCTGCTCATATACATTGCCTGCTCCCCCTCTAGCAGCAATGTTCATGTACCTGGAAAGTCATTTGGCATGATTCCATTACACAGTTTTGATGGTAGGTCTTTGTTGGCCATCTTGTCACTTGTGTCAACTCCTCTGGCATGTACTGCTGCCTTGCTGGCTAGCTCCACTGCCCTGTTGACATCCTTGACCTTGTATGGTGCCTTGACCATTCCATTTAGCACTTCCAGGTGCTTGCTTTCAAGTGGCTCTCCTGCCCTTGAACTTGGCTGCTCCTGCAGCTCACTCTGTGCCATGTGTGAATTGCTTGGCACTTTGGGTGCACAGTCTTTGATCTTGATGCTTCGTGATGGAACTTGCTGGGCCATGCCAACTGCTGCCTCAGCCTCATCATTGATCCTTGCCTCAGTAAGTTCATCCTTGAGCCTCTCCTCACTTGGTGGCTCCACTGACAACTTGTTAGGCTTCATGCATGACATTCATGGTTCATCTCACATCTTGTCACCACTGGCATGTGCCTTGAATGCACTGCCATTCTGTTCTGGTAGATCTTTGGTACTCAGCAGCCTGTCTGCTGCCACATCACCACTCGAAGCTTTGATGTGCTTCTCAGTGGGTAAGGGGATTTGGGTATGGTCTTGGAATTTTGTTGCTAGGTAGTCAAACATCTCATGAGCTGTTTTGAAGTGTTGGATGTGCAAAAAGAGTGAATCAGGGATATTCCACATGAGTATGAACTGTGCACTGCTGTTCTGTTGCAGCCATTTGTTCAACTCATTTCTGGCAACCTTCAGCTTTTGCTCCACACCAGCTAAATGTCCAATGACATTTTGAATTCTGGCAACTTTGAGAATTCGTTCATGGTATTCCTTCCAATTCCATCCATTTGTTTTGAGCTCCAGGATATAGACAAATCCCTCCCTTATAAAGTACTTCTTCACTGCCATCTTTTCTTCTCTCCAGGTTCTGCCACTAGGCAGGGCTCATAACCTAAAGGAGGTTGTTGCTTTGCAGAGGGAACCTGTAGGAGAACTGTAGGGTAACCTCAGTAGTCTGGCAAGCTACTATATTATTAGTATGTACCTGTAGGTAGCCTACAGGGTATCAGTAAGTAGGAATGAACCTAAGTAATAAATGTACTCACCCTCAGTAGTCTGGCAAGCTACTGAGGGACTAGGAAAACTATCTAGTGGTATGTGCGATGCAAAGAGATTATGTAAGCTAGCAAACATGTGCCAACAATGGCTGGTTGCATAATACTCCAACAAGGGGGATGTGTGAGTGAGTGACAGATGACATGGAGAAAAGCCACTCAGAGTGTTCTGCAGCCTTAGGGAGTATGGACTCCCTACATCATGATACTGCAATGCCACACTGAAGTTGATAAGGAACACAGTAGCAGCACATTGTGAGTCACTTTGGTGGAGGAGGATGTTCTGTGGTTTGATATTGTGATGAATGTAATGGCATGAGTGGATATCCTCTAGTCTGGAAATCTAACATGTAGCATGATTAAGTTGTAACTATGGACTCTGGAGACATCAATTTCACTCACTAGTTGACAACTGATTGATAGAACACTGTTCAGGCTGAGCAGGCCACCTTGTGAAGCTATGATATTGCATAATGGTGTTGCCATGCTATCCAATACCAGAGCTTGATATGATGATTCTCTTCCAAACCATATCAATTGAGGGATTCTGAAGCCACCATGAAGGTTGGTTAGGGCCATGAATTCTTGCTCAAGCAGAGACTCAGCAGATGCTGTAACGGGGAAGCGGGAGGCCAGAGGTCAGTGAGAGGGACCAAGCAGTGCGGGGGAGTGTCAGGGGTCCAGGTGGCACCGGTGTAGATAGAACTTGTAGCAAAGCCGCGAGCAGGGGATGAGTCAGCATAGAGTCTTCTTCCCGGCATCAGGCATCGGGCAGCGAGTGCAGTTCTGGCTAGTCCAATGCTCAGTAAAGGATTCCAGTTTGAGAGCAACTTCCTGATCACTGATGACATTCTGTGCAAGACATACAATGGCTGTGAGATTTGAGAGTCAACATATGGCAAATGGTAGCTGCATATACAATATGCACCATGTGAACCAACACCTAGGATACTCTTCAAGCTGAACCTTCCATCCACACAGCAGATACTTGTTACAAGAGGAGATGTGCAAGGCATTATTGAAGGGATGCTGGCCAACCATCAGAGATTCTGTTATTATTACCCTGCTTGTCAAGGCATGAATCATGGGAATGTTTATGGCCCTAATAGTCTGCCACTCTGCTGCTAGCCCTTCAATCACAGCCTATCAGTGCTCTTGGTAGCCATTGCATTCTGTAATATTGTCATCCATGTCAATCATGACTTATGGTGGCAGCCCATGCTATGGCACATGCTTCAGTGCTGCCCATAGCCACCTGGCTCCCAGGCCCAAGTCTAAGTCCAAATTGCCCCCATGTACACCAATTGCCCATGCTCCTTGACTCAAGATTCCTGCATACAAGGCCCCACCAATTCAGCAGCCAAAGCTGCAGCATTCTTTATCATCATTCAACAGTTGGCCCATCAATGGTGCTGTGATCACACTAGATACTCACAGCTCTTCCCAGTCCTCTCCAGATATCAATACACCCAAGTGGTTTGAAGCAGTTCTTCAGAAGGTCTGTAGATCCATCCATGTGAATCCTGAGGATGTTGATTATGGTGAGTCAGTGCTGCTTATAGTGTATATCATATGCTGACCATCAATCAAGGGATATGCAGGAGAGGCTTCCAGTATATCTCCAGGGCCAATCATGTGAAGCAGATGAAGGTATGTTCAGTGTAAAGTTCTGCATGTAATAGCATCATGATCAACATCAACAGGTATTTACCAGGGTAGGACCAAACAAGTTCAAGGTAATCTCAGCCATCACCAAAGACATTTCACTCATATTTTCAAAGCCAAGGTAAGGTCTTTTTTTCCAGCATGTGAGGCACTTAAAAATGAACCCAGGTTGACATACAATGCTTGTAACCAAGTTTTGATTGTTAAAATGCCAAGTGCCCTGCATAAAGATGAACTCAAGACAGTCCTGGAGAAAAGGCTTGATTGCCTTCCTTCTTGCCCCAGTCAAAGCATGGTCCATGCCAATGTGCATATGAATTGTTCAATTAGATTTGGTAACAGTGAGTTTGTTCCTGACATGCTCTTGTCCTTGAGGCACATTAGCAAACAAACAAACAAGCCTTCTTTGTTCCTCCTCATCAGTGAATGTGCTTTCTCTCAAAACAAGGCTGTCCTTCATGATAAGCTGAAGAAATTAATTGCAGAACTCCCTGACCTGGTTGCAGTCATGATGATAGTCATTTGGGAGGACATTCCATTTAGCTTGTCCCAGAAAAAATCCACCACATGGGAGTATTTCAAAAGTTGTGGTAGACTACTCTCCCAGAAGGAGTTTCTTGATCTATGTGCTGATCTCAATGAACTGATTCATCTCAGCAAATCAATTATCATTGGAGGCCATATTTGGTGCCACCTGGCCACTGTGGAGTATTTTATATGGGTGAGGGAGGTCAGGGGTAATCCAATCAATATTGACAACAGCAGCACAGACAGTACTGCAAGAGGGGTAAGTGACAGTCAATGTCTCCTCCAGATACTTAAGTACTAATGTTCTCAGATGCTTTTCCCTGAAGTCAGGATGGGGGAGGTAGATGCAATGCTCAGTAAAGCCATCTCTTCATTCAAAGGCAGCATCATCCTATTCTTTGAAAGGCTTGGGGAATTCTTCAGCACTGGTGAAGTTGAGGAGGCCATAGGCCCTCTGAAAATTTCTTGGACTGATTGCCAGGGTTGCCTTACAGGTGGTATGAAGGACACAGCATATGACAGATACCAGTGCTGGCTGCAGAAATATGTTTTGCTGAGACACAAACAGAAGCCCAGTGTTAGTTATCCTTCCAGATATGCCTGTGTCATCTAGGCCTCATTTAGATGCAAGGGGAGGGAATCTGACCAATACCACAAGGACAAACACCCATCTGGCTTCCCTGACCACCATTCCCAATCATTCCTCCTCCAGCTCCCCTAGCTCCTCTGACTCTGAGGTGCTTTCTTCCTCAGATGCATCCTCTGCTGCAGACGATGCTATATATGGCACTGGGGATGTCTAGTAGGTTGTTGGCAATTTTAGCTCAAGCTCTGTCATTGAATAGTAGTGTATCATGTTGTTCCTGCTCCTCACATTCTATACATTGTGCACACCACACATGGTCTCACTTCAATTCCATGTAAGATCATGAGCTGTTTTCATACAAGACACACCAAAAAAACCTCAGGCTGGCCTGATCTCCCAGATGGCTGAATTCTCAGCATGTGTATCCTACAGTTTTTGAATTGTCAGAAAGCTTGGCAAACAGCACATGCCTGTTACAGTCTGTTACAGTGCTTAGCAGTTTGCAGATAGGCTGGCCAATATTGTATGTATGCTATCTTGTTTACATAATGACAAATGACTATTACATGATGGACAATTATCAATTATGCCTCAAAAGCAAATTGAAGGTGAGCCAGAATTCAGACCAATGATCCAACTACCACCAACTGCTCTTGTTAGGTCTCCAGATATGCTTCCTCAGGCCTGCTGCTGTCATAACATTCCACCTGAGGCAAATGGGTCTTCTACTCCAGAAGCAATCCTTCCACAAAATCATGCTCCTAATCCCATAGCCAGGGCACAGAGGCAACAACGACCACCTGTTTGGTATTGTGATGATGACAGGGAATACATATATTGACTTTGGTGGGATTGACCTTGAAGATGACTTCTCCAAAGAGGAACCTCCCCCTGAACCATGCATTCCCTCTCAACATACTGTTCAGTTCCTGGCTGTGCCCTCCCATAATGTCCTGGTTGTGGTGCCAATGCCCAGTTCTGCTGCCCAGACTGCCCCAGGTCCTTTGCAAGCCAGCATAGGTCTTGGAGTTGCCCAGAATATTGCTTCCACTCAACCACTAGCATCCAGGACTGCACCTAATGCTGGGACTTGTTGCTTACCTGGAGCAAAGCTCACATCTGTTGACATTCACCATTTTTTTGAGAAGATCAAGAAGGTATCAACTACCTGTTGTCAGTGCAAGTAAGTTGCCTCAATTATTGACTACATCAAACTAACCTTTCTGCAGAGTGCAAGCTGAAGTGCACAAAGAAACATGGCATTTGTACTGGTACAGTCCATCTACATCCAATGCTTTGTTGTGTACCCACATTGTCAACTGGCACTTGGAGGAGTATCTTGTACTGGCTGAGGAGCACAAGTGGTCGATTCAAATCAAAGTCATCCAAAGTGTGTTCATTGCAGGTTACACTTTCAGGACTTTGAGAGCAGCTCTCACTCAAAGTGACTTTGATATCCATAAACTCCCCCCTCCTCCTACTCCTGAACCTGGCAATACTGCCCCAGGTGACTTCCTTATGCCAGGCCAGCACTTAAGGTGGGGACATAACAGTGTTCCAGAGTTCACTGTTGCTGCCATGCATGAACAAATCATATGGTTTATTGTTGCAGACAATCAGGTAAGTCATGCTATCTGTATTGCACTCATCCAGTGATGATTTCCATAATTCCAACACTCCATCAATGTCATAGAATGTCCTGGGTTCCATCATCTCATTTTATTTCTCTGCCAAGATCTCCAGGATACAGACATCCTGCATCATGCTAAGCTCCATGAGCTTATTCTGGAGGTTTGGAGAGATTATTTTAGAATTTTGAAACAAGATCTTGCAGTAAGCAAGTGCTTCATTGATGCTCTCACTGTCCAGCTGATGCATGTCCAGAAAGCACTTGGACAAGTCTCTTTCACCACTGACATATGGTCTGCTGAGAATCTTCAGCCATATCTTGCCACAACTACACATTGGATTACCAACAGCAGTGGGTCCCTCAAGATGAGAGTGGCCCTTATCACATTTCAATACTTCCCTTCAGCACACACTGGCAATGCACTTGCAAAACTTACCTTGGAGATCTTAGACTGAGCAGAGGTCATGTCTAAGGTGTGTACTGTTTAAACAAGCCACTGAATAGGTGCTAATGATGCCATAACTCCCAGGTAGGCCATTTCAAAATGGACAGTGCTGCCAACAACACAGCATTGATGAAGAAGCTCTCAGACACCCTCTGGCAAGAATGCAAGATTAAATTGGATCTGATTGAGCATCAAATTCCATGCTTCCCCCATATCTTGAATATATGCATTAACCACATCCTCTGCACTTACATGAATGCTGACTTCACAGATGTTCCTTTGACATGGACCAATGCCCTTGGAGAGGTCATGAATAAGGAAGATTATGTTGAAGCTGTCACATGGGATCCCCTATCAATATGTCAGAACATCATTCATGTTATTTGTGCATCCAGTCAACAGCAGAAAGCCTTCCATGATATGATCATCATCAGCAATGCAAATCAGTGGTTCACTGAGGATCCTACCAAAGTTCCTACTGTGGAATTGTTATGTGATGTCAAGACTTGGTGGGATTCCATTTATTTCATGATCAATCACATGCATGCTCTTCATCTTGTGAGTACCTGGACCTATTGGACTTGCTTTCTACTAATCCCTACCCTAGGCCATCAATTGTTTTCTCTCACTGCCCCATGGTTCAAATGATGAGTGTGGTGGCCTCCACCTGACCCCATTGGAGTGGGAAGTCCTCCAAGATCTCAAGGTTGTCTTGGAGGTAATGCATTGCACTTAGTAGTTCTAGTTCATATGCAAGCTAACATTTTGGTAACTAGATTCCTCATGAGGCACAACAGTGCATGTCTAGTGAGAGCAGGCCTGTCCTCAGCAAAGCAATCCCAGCCTTTGAAACAGCCATGCTGTGGTGGCAAGCATTGGCAAAAAATGCTCCTCATTGTGGGGCAATTATCAATGCTGGGCTCAACTGGGCAGAGCAGTATTACCAGTCAATGGGTCATATGACTGCCTACTGCCTTGCAATGTGTACATGTATCTTGTTTTTCATCTTAATAATGAATCTTAGAACAAGCTCCACAGTTGTTGACCCAACCACCTGTCTTACTTGGGTAGACTGCCACTGGGGTCCAAAGGCAAGTGATGTTCAAGACATGGTCCTACAGGCAGTAAGTTACTGTCAATCTTGCTGATGTCAATATGCCAAGCTTGACAGACTTCCAGATGACCAAATACTGGACTTGTTTGCCAGTGCACCAAGTTGGTTCTCAGTCTGTGGAACCTGCCCAAGCTACTCATTGACCATTCTGGATGTTGGCTGCTCATTATGGCCTCCCAGCAATGGAACTTAGCCAACCTCCACAAGCACCATCTTCTGTAGAGCAGGAATTCAACACATATGTCTCTGCTCCTCTGAGTCCCAACAGGACTGATCCACTAGCTTTCTGGGAGGTGAGTAAACTATGATTTGAAAGTATAACTCATGTTGCTTGCATTGCAGGCTTCAAAATCTTTATACCCCATTATCTTCACTATCACACTTGATTATCTTCCCATTCAGGCATCCTTCATTCCTAATGAGCATGTTTTTTCCTCCAGTAGCAAGACTGACATAAAGAAACAGAAACATATTGTGCCTGCTTTGATGGAGGCCCTCCAGATGCTGAAATTCAGTCTCAAGAAGGAATGTCTAGACTTCAGAAGGGGTTGGACCACTCCCAAGAGGCACATGGTGGGAGGTGATGAGAGAGCTGACCTACTTGCATGGCTTTTTGTGACCAGTGGAGGAAAGAGTCTAGATGATATTCTTGGGATGGTTGCATGCAAGGAGGGTGATGATGTTGTAGATGGCACACTGATGTTATTCATTTGATATATCCATTGCAACTACTTATGCTAGTATGGTGATACTTTTCAGAATATGCTCTATCCATCCCCAGACTGCAGCATTTTTTTTTTTTAACTCTGCATTAAAGTGCATGAGGTACATGAGATCCCTATGTTGCACTATATGAAACACAATTGTCCAGAGTGAAGGAGATGTCAACTATTAGTACTGATCAACAAAACTGAGCACTGTGCACACTCAGCCAACTGGTGTAGGGGGTCCATACTCCCTAAGGCTGCAGAACACCCTGAGCAGCATTTCTCCATGTCATCTGTCACTCACTTGCATGCCCCCCTAAGATCATGGCACCACCCTGCTAAAAATATTGCTGCATGCTGCAATAAACATACCACCCACATACACTCTCATCATGTACCCCTATTCCTGCCAGTAACATCACCACTGACTCCTCAGCTTCCATAATAAGGCCATCCCCTGTCACACCCAATCTGTCCTCAACACATGATTACTGAACACCATCCATTGGCAATCCCCTCTGACCTGTCACATGTCACCTTATCTCCTCAGTGCCTATATCCATCCTACAAGCACTGAAGCTGTTGCCCTCTTCATAATGCTGCCCACCACATCCTTCCTTGGTCAATGAAATTGCTGCCAGCCTCCACTGTGCATTGTCACTACCCAGGCATGTGCCTTATACTGCTTCTCCTTTTCTTACTTTCATTTTATGGACTTTTCTTGCTTTGTCTTCTGTGTATATTGTCATAGTGCATGTGATTGTTCATGCATCAGTCTTTGTGATTTCATTTATTTTCTTTTGACATATGACAGATCCAAGGTTCTCTGATATCACCTTAGATACCACTGTCCTTACACTACAAAAGTCCACTGTACTTTGAAAAATAACCACCCACTTTTTGACATCACCATCTGTGTATCTGAGAGTCCCTTTGAGTCCCTAGAGTCATTTCCAGAGTATCTTTGAGTCCCCAGAACATCCCCAGAGTCCCCAGAGTAAGTCTTATTGTCTATTCATTGTTCTCAAGTCTTCCTGCCCCAGAAATGCCACTTCACCTATTACAAGTCCACTACAGAGTCTACAGAGTCTTTCTATGAGTTCAAGAGTACCAAATCACCACCCTATGAGTTATCACTGTCAAAGATATCCCCAGCCCCCCAGAAGCCATCCTGCACCCATCTAAGGCAGACTTTTGAGTTCTTCATTGCCAACACTCCCCAGTCACCAAGAAAAATCCTCCTTCACCTTCTAGTCCTCCCTTCTGTCTCCTTCTGACTCAGCACCCCTTGGGACAAGCCTAGGACTTTCCTACAGCTTTCCCCACTTTCCCCTTGTGCTCTCACAAGAAGAGTTGCCCACACCAGAGCCTGAGGGCCCCCAGAAACCAAGCCACAGAGGGAAATGGTGAGTGGACAGATACTACAGCTACAAGAACAGAGGAAAAGGTGGTGGGATGGTTAATGATCACTTCCTCCTGTGAGGGAGTGTAGGTACATATGGGTCATGTGGCAAGTTAAATGTGGCAGTTACCATGCTGGCCAGGGCATTGGTAGACATCCTAAGGTCCCCATCCTTATGGGTGCCCAGATACAAGGGGGCAGTGCCATCAAATTTCAGCTTGATGACTTTGAGTGTTCCCTCTGGGAATGAGGTGTTAGTGGTGAAAGGGGATGGGATGAAGATGCTGTCCCTGAAGGTGATAGGTAGATCCTGCTGGGATAGGGTGGTGACTAGCCATGTCAGGGGGTTGACCATGGGTTTCAATGATCTGTCTGGTAGACAGGTAAGCAGGATCAGGGGGGGACAGGGGGTACCACAAGTGGTGTTGTCCTCTGCAGAGGACTCTGTGGGTGAATCAATGTGATGCCCACAGCATGCCTTGTGAGATGAGAAGATTCCCTGGGGGGGGAGCAGCCTTAGGGTGGGCTGATGGGGGGGAGGTGGGGGATGGCTTGGAATCAGGTGGGAGTGCCCTGTTGGGTGCAGTAGTCTCTTTCATTTTCCCTTGAAGATGGACATACAGATTGTTTTAGTAAAGCCTGAGCCACCCAGGTTTCACCCTTCCAGACTCTCCATCAATAGTGATGGGATTGAGGTAAGCCTTAAACAAATGAAAGACAGTGACTATCCAATGGATAGCCTTGGGGGCCACCTTATCACACGATATAGGGATGGTTGGGACTGTTGGAATATTAAACTGCCCTCTTAGTAGTACTTACTTTGGTGCGAAGGTTTGTTGCTTACATAAGCAAAAATGCGTACATACAGTAGGATAAATTTTCTCCCTTCCTCAGTAGCTTGGTGTTACTGGGGAGTAAGTCACCTTTTTATTTAGTCTTTACACTTACTGATCACCTGTAGTTAATTATCTGACAGGTACATATTAATATATAGTAGCTTGGTGTTACTGGGGATTAATTATCTGACAGGTTATGAGCCCCGGCCAGCTCTAACTGCGCACGAGAGAAGAACTAGTACAGAGAGACCACAAATAGAAGAACTACAAGATGTCCTTCGAAACTAAGCTCGGAGACGAATTTTTAAGGGTGCCAAAGCTCGCGGCAGATGGCACGAACTGGGTCACTTATAAAGACAGACTTTTATGGTCAGTGGAGGCACGAGGCCTCGGAGGGCACTTAGATGGCTCGGAGATGGAGCCCGAAGATCCGAAATCACTCGAAGATCGAGGGGAAAGCTGGACCCCCACAACATCAGCTGAAAAGAAAGAGGTCGAGGCTTGGAAAGCCGAAATGAGGACTTGGCGAATGGGCGAAGCCGTCGTCAAGCAGCAGATTGCTGGGACACTCCCAGATACCTTATTCACGCAGGTCAAACGACTTAAAACGGCTCGTGAAATTTTCCGACACCTTGCGAAGCTCTTCGAGCAGAGGTCCCGAGTTGTAGCAGTGGAGATACTCCGAAAGATGCAGAACTTACGTTGCCGAGAGCGCGAGGACGTGCACAAACATTTTGATATGCTACGAGACATGCGAGAACAGTTAGCTTCAATGGATCAAGCACCAACAGATGAAAGTTTTACCGCGATCATAATCAGTTCCCTCCCGAGCTCATACCAGGTGCAGATCGGCGCGGTCATGGCTCTCTCAAAAGTTACGGGCACAGCGATTACATCAGACGTGTTAATGGAGACCGTACTGGATGCGTATGACAGCCGAAACTTGGGCGCGCGAAGGTCTACAAACGAAAGCGGCGAGGATGCCGCATACGCTGCATCAGGAGATTCGAGACAAAGAAGGATAAATGGCAATTGTTTCACCTGTGGCAAGTACGGCCACATGGCACGAGACTGCCAGGCAAACAAGGAGAAGGACGAGGCAAATAATTCAAAAGGAAAAGGTCGCGAGAAGGCGAACGAGAAGGCTGCAGTCGCGAACGACTCGTGCAGCGAGACAAATGATCTCGAGCCCGATGGTGTGTGGCTCGCACACGCAGGTTACTCCAGCGACGACGACGGAATGTCAGACTGGTTCACGGAGGTAGACGAAGAAGAAATCACGAGTAGAACGACCGAAGCCAGCTCCGAACCCGTGACGTGCCAGAACTGTGGGCACCGGAGCCCAGCAGCGATGGGGCAGGACAGCCCAAGCAAGAACGAGACAGGCCGCAGGGCAGACGCCCATGAAAGGAGGGCAGATGCCCACAAAAACGAGCCAAGCGTTGACGAAAACCTCGAAAACGACTGCAAACGAGGCACATGCAGCAAGCGCCTCACCCCCGAGGCAAAGTTCCAAGTTCCAGGGACAAACGTCTATATAGCAGAAGGTATCCTACCAACAGGACGACGAAAGCTCTCATTTGGGACTATAGAAACGAGCGACAACAAAGAACTATGGCTATCTGAAGGAGAAATGAGTCAGGACGAAGTTAGAGGTGGAAATGCGAAGGAAAACGCACCTAAACGACCCATCCAACCCTCAGAGCACCCCCGCGAGACCATCCCGAGCAGCCGCCACGAAAAACGAGAGAAAACGGAGCCTAGAAACGTTGTCAGACGAGGTGGAGATAGCCAGGAGACTCACCAGGGCCATTTCGAGGCCAAACGAAGATTTGGAAGCTGTAAAACGAGTCAGAAATGCGCCGGATGTTACCTTGGAGACCCCGAAAGGAGTCGCCGTCCCAACGAAACGGACTGGGGAGGCAGCGACAGCGGCAGCATAGCTGCAGGCAGGAGCACAGGACGACGAAGCAGCCACAGAGTCGCGCATGGCCAAATCGGGTAATCACGCGACCACAACACACGACAACACTACGATCTCTCGAGTCGCGCGTCATCCGCTTACTTAATTGACCAGAGTATGTTTTTATTTTCATAATTCTATTGTTTTAATTCTTGCAGTTTATGGGGGAGTGTTGGAATATTAAACTGCCCTCTTAGTAGTACTTTGGTGCGAAGGTTTGTTGCTCACATAAGCAAAAATGCGTACATACAGTAGGATAAATTTTCTCCCTTCCTCAGCAGCTTGGTGTTACTGGGGAGTAAGTCACCTTTTTATTTAGTCTTTACACTTACTGATCACCTGTAGTTAATTATCTGACAGGTACATATTAATATATAGTAGCTTGGTGTTACTGGGGATTAATTATCTGACAGGGACCTGGAAGGAATGGCCCTTGTTGGGGCTGTCCTTGGTGATGGTGGAGCAAACCTGGCTTTGAAAGAGCCTTTGGGGAATGAATGGAAATGTTTGCCAACATCCAATAGTCTTATCAAGCATGGGTCAGCTGTCAAGCAGGTGTGTTTGGGGGGGACTGATTTTTCCCATGAGAGGATGGTGATGGTAGTGGTTCAAGAGGCATTTTGACTCCAGTGTTGAGTCTTGATATTGTCTTTATGGTGCTGAAGATGAATCTGTGTCAGATTGGGTGGGACACAAGCATCATAAAATACAATACACTGTGCAATGTGTGATATGTTCATTTACTAGGAAGTATGCTACAGCAGTTTGGGTGAATGACAGAAGTTGCATCACAACTTCTAGTAGTTCTATCACTGAGTCATACAACATCTGGAATTTGCAATATTGTTTGTATTCAATTAGGCATTTATGTCTCCTCAACTGTTATAGCATGCATACATCAGGTCCATGCAGGCTGATCCTCATCTGCCACATGCCAGTATGCATTGGTGAGCTACAGAGTAGTTTGAGCATGCCTTGAGGGAAAAGTGCATGAGTATCCAATATCTTTGAGTGTAGGTTGACAATTGCATTGATGTCCTTGTCCAGCTGGCATAGTGTATGCATATTCATGCTCTCCTCTGAACTCACAAATGATGGCTTCTAAATCTGCATATGCAATGCTACAACTTGGAATGTGTTGCTCCTGAGTCCCAATAATGACACCAAGAGGCAAGCAGCACTAATCTTGGGGTCACCACACTACAAACAATTGGCTACATCTGCAGGTTCATGGTACATATTCTATACATTTTACTTCCTTCATGTGTTCTCTTGTACTTTCCTCACCACAGAAACCTAAGATTCTGATCCTGAGATCAAACAAGATATTGACTGCTGTGGTACATTGTGCTCATCAAGACAAGCCTATGCTTGATGTTCAGTCGACTCCTGTACATGCAACTTACAACTCTCTTGAATTCATGTGCAAAAATTCTGGGCATGAGGTTTGTCATCTTTGCCTTCAGGTTGTTCATCATCTCATATCCTGCAGTGGGAGTGCAATTAAATAATGCAGGTTGTGTGCAAAGAAACTCAAAGCCTTATGGTTGCTGCCCAGTGAAAATTGGACATTACCAGGTGTGACCACACATTGTGCAGACCCTTCAGTCACATTTAGTCCTGAAACTGGGACAACCAAAATGTACATTTCAGCCTAAAGGTGGGACTCACTGATGTCAGCTGACTGGCCCTGACAGGGGGTCAGCTGCTGCACCAACTCAGCAGACCTGAAAGTGAGGTGGGCCAACCTGGCTGGGGGATGGCCCACCTACCTGAAAGTGGGGTCAGCCTACCTGGCTGGGGGATGGCCCACCTACCTGAAAGTGGGGTCAGCCTACCTGGCTGGGGGATGGCCCACCTACCTGAAACTGGGGTCAGCCAACCTGGCTGGGGGATGGCCCACCTACCTGAAAGTGGGGTTGGCCAACCTGGCTGGGGGATGGCCCATGTACCTGAAAGTGGGGTTGGCCTACCTGGCTGGGGGATACCCCACCTCCCTGAAAGTGGGGTTGGCCAACCTGGCTGGGGGATGGCCCACATACCTGAAACTGGGGTTGGCTGACCTGGCCAGGGGATGGCTCACCTACCTGAAAGTGGGGTTGGCTGACCTGGCTGGGGGATGGCCCAAGTACCTGAAAGTGGGGTTGGCCTACCTGGCTGGGGGATGGCCCACCTCCCTGAAAGTGGGGTTGGCCAACCTGGCTGGGGGATGGCCCACCTCCCTGAAAGTGGGGTTGGCCAACCTGGCTGGGGGATGGCCCACCCCCCTGAAAGTGGGGTCAGCCTACCTGGCTGGGGGATGGCCCATGTACCTGAAAGTGGGGTCAGCCTACCTGCCTGGGGGATGGCCCACATACCTGAAAGTGGGGTTGGCCTACCTGGCTGGGGGATGGCCCTACCTGAAACTGGGGTCAGCCAACCTGGGTGGGGGATGGCACACCTACCTAAAACTGGGGTCAGCCTACCTGCCTGGGGGATGGCCCACTTATATCAACAAATTCACAAATTACTATTTTCTACTATCTGTGACTTTTTTTACTCTTTGTACTTTTCCATACTTTTTTCACTTAATCTAAGTCAAATTGGTTGGGAAATTTCAGAACACCATAGTAGTCAAAAAGGTCATAAAAATTCACTAGCTGGTCATGCTCAATGAGAAGTGAAACAGTCAAGAAATGTCAAGAAATATTCAACAAATAGTACAGAAAAAGTAGATATGCCTACTATTTGTGACTATTTTGTACTTTTGACTAAGCAGTACAAAATAGTCTAGATAAGTCATCAGTAGTACATAAAAAGGTACAAAATTGCAATGTGAGAATTTCCTGATGTACCTGAATCTGGGGTTGGTCTACCTATATGGGGTACAGCCTACCTACCTGAAATTGGAGTTGGCAGACCCACCTCCCTGCAAGTTCAGTCAAGTGGGGTCAGTGGGATGGCCCACCCACCTGCCAGTGTGGTCAGCCACCCTGGCTAGATGATGCTGATCAGATGATATGGCTGGGAGATCAATGAATGGGGGTTGCAATGTGCTCATTCACAGGTTCCACCAGCCTCAATCTATTTCCCCTGCTCAGGGAACTTGCTGACAGGGCTGGGGCATTCCCCCCCTGTTCATTAGGTTGGCCAATGTGGCTGCCTTCAAGTGGGATGGCTGACATGACAGGCAGATGCCAGGCTGTGGTGGATTACAGTCTCATCAAGGCCAGAGCTGGTTCCAACATGGAGGAATTGCTCAAGATGCTGGATGACAATCCTAGGACAGCCCAAAGTGGTGGGGGATGTCCATGGGCAGTTGGGGGTTGGCTCTCCCTGCACCCTTTTCAAATTGATACATTTGTGATCTAAACTATTACCTTTGATCATGATGTATCTATTCACTTAGCTTTCCTGGCTTGATTCCATGTTCTCACTCCCCTCTTCCCCTCCACCCCACCCTCCCTCACACCTTCCTTCAGCATCTTCTGTCTTCTTGTCTCCATCCCACTCCCTGCTCTCTTCCTTTTTTGCTGCAGTGCTGCATCCACAGCCTCCTCCTCTTCCTTCTCCTCATCCCTGCCATCACTCCAACCCACCCCAGCACTCCCATCCCCCTCTTCTGATTCCTGCATGGACCTTTGCTCCAACCTAGAAATCACCAACCCCACTATATCCATGACATCTTCCCCCCTTTGGACAACAAGCACAGAGTTCAGCCAAAAATGAAGATGACCAACTGCAGGATCATCCTCCTCCACTTCCTGGGCATGGCTACACTCCCTTAGCAGAAGCCCAAGTCCCAGGACAACTTTGAAACCCTTTGAGGAACAACCAAACCTTGAATTTTGCAATTTCCAAGTGCCCCCAGAAACATTTGGCATCCAAATGCATTTCCTCTGGCAAATACTTGGTACTCCAGGCCCAAGTTGCCCAGTGGGGCAAGACTACCTTGGTCCCCACATCCTGTGTATTATGTCTGTTAGCCTAGTATTTCCAGTCAGTCACCCACTCACCCCTTCTGGTAGGCCATCCACCAGGTCCACAAGTACTTGGTACCTGGGCATGATGGATGAAGACTTCAAATACTGGGTCTGGTCCTTGCTGGCATGCCATGCAGGGCTAGACTCTTCAGGGGTCTGATCCCTCACATCCACATCATGGACCAGCCCCCTCTTCTGCACCTCACCAAGGTCCATATTCTGGTCAGAGGGCTCTGCCACTCCTCCTCCACCTGCTTCAGCTTCACTGTCATCCTCCACATCCACCCATGGTTTCTTCTTACTGCTGCTGGGCACTTGCCTGTCAAACTGCCTTTGCAAAGGAGCATCCTCCATTTTGCAATCAATGAATGACACAATCATCTTCTCCTCTGCCTCTTGGGACTGCCAATGATCCCAGAGCAACCCAAGGTCAGCCTTTGTCCATTTGGAAGGATCCTTCATTGTAAATCCCTCTGGAATGGACTCAGAGTCCAGATACTCCATGGGGGACTTGATCAGCAAGCCCCAAGGAACCTTGGCCTTGGGCTTCTTTGTGAACTTGGCTATATCCCAAACTTCCATCAGATACCAAGCCATGCACATGCCAATCAACACACACCATATGCAGCTTGGAAGACTGATCTTGCCAAGTTCTGCTGCACCTTCAACTTTTGCCCAGCCCAGGTGGGCACTTCTGGATTACCATCCTCATCCAAGGATATCTCCAACTCCTGCCTCTCAGCTGAATCTTCCTCCACTAAACAGAGATCAATAGGCATACATATTGATGGACAATACATCACACTTACCAGGGGAGGCCAAAAGGTAATCCATCAAAATATTCTCACCATTCAACACCCAATCCTTGCTGGGCTCAGAAGACTCTCTGAATGCCTTCTTCCCATCTCCTGGTGCTGTCTCAAACCTGAGGATCTTCAACATGGGATTCAACAAGATAAGTGAAACTTACACTGCCATCTTCACCTGACCTTCCCCTGCCTCATGTGCTACAAACATCATGACATGGGTACCCATGGTTCTGTGCACAGTTCCAATGAAATCTCTAGCCATGCTAAGGAGATTTTTCCTCTGGTATCTGTGTATTTGTTGGATCAGTACAAGGCCTCAGAGTGAGAAGTGCACTTATGAGTCATGGGTTGCCTCAGGTGCACCCAACTTGTTCCACTTTTCTGCCACCCTCCCAGCTTCTGCTTTCTTATCATCAGACAGGGACTCCCACCACTCCTGGACAATCTTGGTCCTCTTCCCTATGGTCTTGGGGTCTTTGGTGTCCTGCCTTTCCCTATCATAGGCATCCATTTTGTCTTTGAAGAGCTTTTGTGCTGCAGTAGAGGCCACAAAGGCCTTTTTGTAGTCCCCTGCCTTGGTGGGTCTAGCCTGCTCCTCCCTGGCATTCTCATCCTCACCAGGGTCTTCCACCCTTTCCCCAGAAACTGCCAAGATGTGCTGCATGGCAGCAACCTCATCATCCTGATCCTCAGGGTCCAGTCCTGGCAAGAACACCCTCCTAATGGCCTAAATAAACCTCAGACATGTCCAAGTCAATGAAAAAGAAGTCTCACCACTCTTAAATTATGGGGCAATGGCACAGAACCAACAGATTCATGGTGATGGATGTTGGATTTGACCTCAGCAAGGATCTCATTCCTGAGTTCAGAGTTCCCCTTTGCATCTTTGTATTTTCCTGCATAGGAGGACAGGATCTCAGAGTAGACTTCAGTCCAGTCAGACATGGTATAGTTCAATGGGGGGGAGGTGGATAGCAGCAGAGAATTTGTTATGGAAGGTGAAGATGAAAATTTTGGGCCCTTACTGATTTAGGCAGGTGGTTGAAAAAATGTCAGCCATCCCCATTTTAGGCAATGCCCATTTTGTTTGTACATGTTTGGCATTGACTTTGATTCCAATACTAAGTCCTGAGCCAACAGTATCACCACACAAACCACATGTATCTGCTCCCATTCTAAATACATTCCAACTGTTTACCTTGGAACATAAACCTTGCCTTCTTTGCAAAGTCACTCCACAACCCCATCTGCTTATTACATATAATAACCTTGTTTTCCTGGCTCTGTTAATTGCAGAGCCCTTTTCTCCCACATGTTCTTGTATACTCAAACCACAGGCCAGTCCAAAGCATCTCATGCCTCACCAGTGACACTTCTTCTTTCCATCTGTCCCTTCTTGCCCTTGCTTTGAGCCAATTGATCCTGTAAACTGTAGACATTTTTAGTAAGATATATACAAGGAGTATACACTTACATTCTTCCATGAAGCCCCCAGCCCCCCCACTCAGCTGACTCTGTTCACCATTCATCATCCAAAACCAGGCCAGTTTACTGGTCCCCTGTCCAAACCGGTTCTCCTCTGTCACCTCCTTACTCACTGCAAGATCCTCTGGTTGAATTTCTTGATACCTTTCTGCCATGTTACCACCAGTGTTGAGCTGCAGAATGGCCTGTCTGGCCCTCTGATAACTTCTGACATACTTGTTTACCCTGGCAACCACCTTTTGGATTTCCTTCTTGGTTATGGTACCCTCCCTGGTGGAATTTGCAGTCTGGAAATTCAGTTGGTATAACATGGCCTTGTTTCCAAGGTCAGTCCTCAGTTGGTCTAGACAATCATTAGCTTGTCCAATCATGAGGTCCCTTTCCTCTTTGAGAAGGTCATGAAGGCCCAGCTCTGTCAGTTTGGCAGCTCCAATGGCAGATGGCATCCATATACTCATGAGCTCTGAAGCCAGCCCCTCAACTTCCTCTTCAGGAGCTTCCCAGTCTCCTTCATCATCATCCCAGAACTCTCTACCCTCATCCTCATCTTCTTCTTTCCCACAGAATGTGGGGTCATCCTGGGGAGTGAAAGCACCATCAATGTCCAAGCCTTTGAAAAATGCTTGACCATTGCCATGGAATTTTTCAATCCTGACAGAAAGTCTCTGCCTCTTCTCAGAGATTTTGACTTCTTGCTTGGAGGACATGGGAATGGGAAGTTGCCAGAGCTCAGATCTCAGCTGGTCCCTGCAGGTCTGGTGAGTAAGAAAATCACCTTAAGCTCAACAGTGACCTCACTGTGAGTCCTCAATGCTGATTCCTTCTGCAAGCCAGGCCACAGACCCAACATTTCCAGGGGGGGACTCTTGGTTTTTGGTGAGCTGTAACTGCACTTCATGAAAGGTGGGAGCTGGAATATCATCAGACCCTGTCATCATTCCATCCATCAGACCCACCTTTGTCCCCTTTCAACAAATAAATATCTAGGGCCTCCCCCCTATCTGCCTCTGCCCTAAGAACATCCAATTCCCACCAAGTGACCTTGTCAGCATCCAGAACAATAGTCAACTGCTCATAGGCCTGATTCATTTCCTCCAGACACTTGTTTGCAGTTTTGTATTTCTTCAGCAAGGAAGGGACTGTGATGTCCTGCATAAATTTGCCTCCCCTCAGAGAAAAAAAACTCACCTATTCCCACAAGCTTTTTCCAGTTGGAATCCCTCATATGATCATCATATACCTCTTGCCTGTTGGCCTGAGTCATGGACCTGGCAGTGGGGGAGATCTTATTGAATGGAGCCCACAATGTCTCCATCCAAGTGGCCTGCACCCTTGACAAAGTTGAGGCTGTACCTGGGAAAGCAAGAGAGCTTGTGTGCAGCCAAGTGGAACTTGCCCACAGCAGGAGTGATTTCCAGAGCTGGTGGAAGAAGGAGGGAGGGGCTATTTTTCACTCTACTCCTGAAGTTGATGCTCCACTGGCACCCTACATCATAAATGACCAGGGCTTTTGTGATGCTGTCTGAATGATATCCAAGAGCATTACAAATGGAGTAGTCTGTGTTCATATACCTGGCCCAAAATGAGCTCCAACTAAACCAATCTCAATCCAGGGGTCCACTCACCTCTCCCCTTTCTGAAAATCCACCACAGAATGGGGTACAAAACAACCATGATGTGCACAGGCAATGGCACCAATGCCAGTGGACTGGAGGTTGGACTTGTTGATGTTTGCAGCATTGATAGCCCTGTGATTGCTGCAGGTGGATCTCTAAATGTGTGGTCAGTAAGCAATCTACAAGACCATGAGACCCCTCACCTCCTTGCTATCCAAAGACTGTTGTAGATGACTCTGATAAGGAACCTCAGAAACCATATACCCTTTTCCATCTGACAAGGCCACATCCAGCTCTGGCTTGTTCATTTTCATATGCTGAGCAGTGAAGTTGCCATCTACAACATATTGCCTGGTCACAGTATCCTGAAGATGGTGAAAATCCCATTTTGAATGGATTGCAATCTCATACCTGTCATACTGAACCTTCCAGTCTGCAGGTAAATTAAGACCTGGTTGGGGGCAGGCAGGGCAGAAGAGGGCAAGTCCTCCATCCCCTGGATCTTGCTCTGTATCATGGCCAAACCCAAACCATTTCCTATGTTTCAAATCCCTCCACAGCCAAGAAACCCTCATCAGCTCCCTATACCTATCCTAACAAGCCAAGAAAATATGCACATTGACTAACCAATCACAAAAACTGGTACCCTTTCAGGAAATGCATTGTCTGTGAACCTTTTGAGTTCCTGATAGAAGCTCATAGCAGAAGTCTTGCACTCAAAAGCATCTATCAGAAAGTGATCCAGCACATCAAAGGTGAAGGCAGTTTTGGGCTTGGAAATGCTGGCTGGGAAGAGTCTTTGTCTAAGCAAGTCAAGGTACCAGTCACTAGGATTGGAGCCAGGGCAATTGCACACAGACACCTCATGAGAAAAAATCCCCTGGGTGTGCACAGTGGTCATATGGAACCTGGAAGACTTCCTGATGGCAAGGTCATCATAAGGCCCTCCCCAATAAATGCCACTGACCTGTGATTGGGAGGCCCTTCCCCAGTTACATAGCCTGACTCCTCTGGATCAGGATCTGACCAATTATGGGGGCAGGGATCCCCCCCATGGGCTATGTGCCACAAGAAGCCAAGCTCCATCAAGGGGGGTAGGCTGGTAGTGAGTACCATTCCACTGTTGGACCTTGTGAAAGGGGAGATCCCTGTGAGCTTTGACAGCACAGGGGCCACACCAGGCATGGACACCAGTGCAGGACATGCACTGGACACTTCCTTCTGCCTCTTCACACTGCTCACAAATCCCCCCTTAGCCAGCTGCTCCCCTTCCAAAATGACATTGAGATATTCTGCTCACCAAGGCAGCCACTCTCTGATAAAGTCATTTTGACTCTGCAGGGGATTTTTAATGATGAACCATTCCAAAATGAGAGTACCAACCTTGGTGTGCCTTCTGGACTGGGGAGCATCATCTGCATCATTCCAGTTAGAGTTAGGGATGTCCAGAGAGTCAGGGAAGTCTGAGAAGTTGAGATTTGGGAGGATGCCATGGTTCTTGGAGTTCTTGGAGTGGAAGGCTGACTGCCAGATGGGAGGTAGAGGTGCCTAGCATCCACTTCTTTATGTGTGAGCTTTCCTCTTCTGGTCTTGGTGGGCTGGAAAGTGTACAAAGAACCTCTACCAGAGGTTTTTTGGAGGAGTTTGGACCTTCTTTGCTGCATGTTCAACAGGATTGATATGTAACATGAGGAATGCTCTGGATGTACAATTTTCACTTGGAAACTCTGATTGACATCAGCTAAGAGGCTTGGCTAGGTATCTACACTAAGTCTGTAAAAATTTCCCCAAGAGATGCTTCTGTTGGGTGAAAGCTGGCCTGGCCAGCCCAAATCTGTTGTGGACAGCATCCTTCATGTAATGAGCAAGTGCTATCCTTTCCCCTTTCTCCCACTTTGGGACAGAGTGGGTGAGGAGTTTGCCAGCAAGGAAAACCATGGTTCCTGGCTGATAATGGAATATGGTGCCTAATTCAGATATATGAAATTGGGCATCATGAGTTCCCAGGCTCACTACCAAGTTGAGCAGAGATGGTGCAGAAGCTTGGTCAAGGTAGGGAGGAGTCTCTTGGTTGACTATGACATCTATGCCAAGATAGATGGAAGGCCACCTAATGGGGCAAGGGGGTTGGGTGATGACCCAGTCTGCCTTGGCAGAGATAGCATCCCTGCCAACTTGGGCAAGATCAGGGAGGACAATATCAGCAATGGTGTTCCAGAACTCCTCTGCATAGGAACTATCTTTTAGCCATTGCCTCACTACCTGCTTTTTCAGAGAGGAACTTTCATAGACCTTGTCCTCCAATCTCTGAGGATCAATTAGCCTCCAACAATGCTCCCAGAGAACATGGGGGATTACATTATGAGCCTGCTGGAAAGTGGCTGGAGAATTCATAAGCCTGCCATGACCAAATTTCTCATTGCCATCTTCCTCTTGCACATGTCTATGGCCAAACCTCCTTTGAGACTGACCACCAGCCTTGGAGCTGTCTTTCAATGGGAGATGTATCTCATTGAGACATTCCTACTGAATACTCAATACAAGATGGATGGAGGGGGAAGAGAGAGGATCACCACTCTTGCAAGGGGCATGATGCCTGGGAGATACCAAACCAACACCCTGCCATGGACATCCAAAAAAGTGGCAGGGTCAGAGATGTACCCCCACTGGGGATATGGGAAATGTTTTGTCTTGTCTGTGACATTCCTCATGGAATCAGCAAACCTATCAATGTCCCATTCTGTTACATCTTCTCCTAGACTTCAGGGCATGGACTTTGACTTCTCATCAATAAGGACTCACAAGGATTGAGGATTGCATGGGAAATGACCAGGACAGTCAGCTTGAGTTCAGAGGAGGAAATGGAAGCTGGGGGAAGGAGTTCCTCTGCCATATCCCTCTGGAGGTTGGTCAACTGGGACCTAACTCTGAGTCTATCACAGGATGTCAAGCAGGGTGTTGGGTACATGGGGGAATTGCTGCTGTTACCTTGGCTTCTGGAGGTCAGATCTTTGTAGTACCAAAAATGCAGAGAGTCTGGAATGCCCAAGTACAGATGATAGGGTGTGATCCACCAAGGCAGAGAGGGGTTGATCAGTGACTGGGGAATGATTCATCATGGAATGTGGGGTAATGACATATGGGCCCTGGTAGGAGAGACCTTGGACCACTGTAGAGATGAGAGGGAAAGGACCCTGGGATCTAGTAGGGGTCTCCTAGATATGAAGAGAGGGGTGAATTCGACCCAGGAGGCTTGAGTTGCCTGGTGGAGAGTCAAAGAGTGTAGAAAAGACTGAAAAACATGCCCTGAAATCCAAATAAAACCCAAGATAACATCTACTGAGTGTCTGGGGAGGGAGAACTAAAATTCTGAGTCTGTTTCATCTTATTTCTGGCTTCTCATCTGGGGTAGCTCATCTGTTATTATTCTAAGTATGTACCATGTCCTCTAAGTGCTCGCACAGGCTTACATAAGCCTGCAATGCGAGTACACTACTTTGAAACACTAAGTAAAAATGGAATAAAAGTATAGTAGTAAGAAAACATAAGCAAAAACAACCAAATAAAAGAAATATCCTACTAGCGAGGATACTCTCCCTACACCACATAAAATTTTAAGCTGGGAAACTTTGGACAGCTATATAAGGTATTGTGGCTGAGACCTGAGATATTAATTACACAAATAATTAGGGTTAGGGTTAGGAACCCATAGAGATAACAAATCATGGGAGAACACAACATCAAGTTGACATTTTCAAGTAAAATTATAAGGTACAAATCCTCATCTGTGATTACAACAAGTACCAACAAAGAGTTCAAAGTTCCAAGTGGAAGGAGTCCTTATCCAAATCTAGGAGGGGCCCTCCCCCAGACAAGGACAGGTGCTCAAGAGGAAAACTGAAGTCCAATGAAGAAAAGAAAGCTCATGAGAACTGCTGATGACCCTGCCAGCCATCTCCTCACCCTAACACTTACCAATGATGGGCCAGACCTGAAATCCCCTGCCAACAAACTCTGGAACTTGTGGGCTGAATACCAGGAATCAGGTCCAAGTAGAGACATTGTTGCTGGGTCATTGGATCCCCTTCCCTTTGCTGATATTGCTGAAAGCCTTAGCCATCTTTATTGGAGTTCTCCCACATCAGTACCACAATCCACTGCTCTCCCTACTTCCCAGACTGCAGGCTGCTGAATATCCAGGAAGGATGGCTATGCACATTCTGTTAAGGCATTGAAATTATTATCCAATATTGAGGCTGGTGCTAACCAATGCCTTTGTCTCTTACTGGATCCTTTGGATGTTTCCATTGCTGAGGTGTCTGATGACCTGCTGCATCTTCATCTTGCCTGGGAGAATATCAGTGAGAAGACAAATTACATTAACACTTGCAAGAAGGAAGTTGGGGCTACTCTGGAACAGCTTGAGCTTGAGGTCAAGGCAAGGCCCTCACTTTCTTTGCCAAAAGATTCAGAGCCAGTAATTGTCAATACCAGCAAGTGTTATCATCCTCACTAAGGAATGCAAATCATTCACTCTTTGATAGACAATCAAAATTCCCCACCAATAGAGCATATGGACATAGTCACCCAGGTCACAGTCCTCATTGGTGTGGTGTGCAGTGTCTTGATGGGAGTAAGCCAGTGTGATGGCAACTTCCTCATGAGTACTCTGTCTCTACTGCTGTTTTTAGCATTCCAGCAATCTGACAGGATGCTCAGCATGTCCCATGAAAATATCATTTGGCAGCTCCCACCTACCATCAAAGCAGCTCTTGACAAGTTCAATATTATGACCAAAACAGTGACTTATGTGGTGTGCAGCTGTCACTGCACCTATGCACTGTCATATTCAACAGATTCAAAAGTGCACACCTATCCTGAATGCTGCACTCATTATCCAAATCCCAAAACACTTTGTGGTGAGCTATTACTGAATGTTTGACCTGATGGTACCCACTGGCCAAAGAAGACCTTCATTTGCCATGACTTCAATGACTATCTCACTGGTCTGCTGATGAGGGGTGACCTTGAGACAGTGATGGATGCATCATGTGATGACCTCACTGCATCCCTCACCTCTCCTCTGCCTTGTTTTATCAAGACCCCTTTTGAAGCAACATTCTTACAGGAATTTGGTGGTCCAAAGGTTGGCCAACTTTTTGTGGATAGGGGTGATGAAGGTTGCTATGCATTTGCATTACATGTTGACTTCTTCAACCCAGAAGGGATGAGTGTGCATGGGCCTAACACCTCATTGGGTATCATTTCAATGGCATGCCTGAACCTTCCCCTAGACATGAGGTACAAGCCCAAAAATATGTATCTCACTGGCATCATTCCAGGTTCAAGGCAGCTTTCCCTGGAAAACCTTAACCACTACATATGTCCCCTCATCAACCAACTTGCTACCTCCTGGGAACAAGGTGTCCATTACTCAAGAACCACAAACCACCCTGATGGAAGGGTCACACAGAGTGCCATTGCACTTGTTGTCTGTGACCTACCAGCTGCATGTCATCTTGCTGCCCTGGCTGGTACTGGCAGTCACTTTGTTACCACAAAACCAACTATGGTAGAATGGACTTTGAAAAGTGGGTATCCGGGGACAAGGACAACCTATGTTGCTATGCTGAACAGTGGAGAGATGCCCCAACAACTGCTGAGTGGGAAAAACTGTTCAAAGAACATGGTATTTGCTATTCTGAGCTCTGGCAACTACCTTACTGGGATCCTACATGTCAGCTTGTCATTGATTCAATGCACTGCATCCTTGAGGGTCTTGTGCAGTACCATGTATGCAGTCTCCTCAGCCTCACAAGTAACAATACTACCCCATCTCAAGTAAATCCCCCTGCATTTCACTATAATTTCAGCTGCTTGATCCTGAAACAGCTATGATGCTAAATATGACTATGAAGGAGACTGCCCAGGTCTCTGCTATTCATGCACTTTTAGTTGCTCAAGCCTCATTTACAGGTGCCACCAATGAGGTTACAACCAAGGTTCATCTTGAAGAGAGACTTCTCAGGAAGAATACACCTGCTCTGAAATACATATGTCAGATGTTAGGTTGCATTCCTTCGAAGGAAACAAGGCTTTATAAAGCTGACTATGTGAAAGCACTTATGCAATGGGTATGTGAGTTCTTATGGTCTTCACAACTGGCTACTGAAAACTTCCATAGCATTCTGAGCAGCCCCTTTCTATAATTGACAGATGCACCCCAAAACTTGACATGGCACAACCTTTGGGATGTGTCCATGATGTCATCCATGACTTCTCTGTACCCTTGTGGTTTGGGCCAGTGCCCAAAAATTTCAGAGATCAAGCTGTGGGCACAATCAAAGCAGATGAGTGGAGATTGTTCATCATTGTCTACATGCTGATTACACTCATTAGTCTCTGGGGAGCTGATGATTCTGGATTGGACCTCCAACACATGCTTGAGCATACTATGGACCTTGTTTCTGCAGTGTACCTTGCATGTTCCTGGACAATGAGCACTCAGTGAGCACTGGAGTATCTTTCATGCATTGCATGCTATGTAGGGAACTTAACTAGCATCCATCCTAACTTTGGCCTTCAACCAAACCATCATGCTGCATTCCATATCTATGGCTACACATGTGAAACCGCTGCCATGTGCTTTTTCTCAGATTTTCTAACTCCTAAGACCTTGCTCATTAAACATTAAAACTCCATCTGAATCCTGGGTGTGCATGGTATTTTCCAGCCATGCATGCACAGCAATTGGTCAGCAAATCACACAATGGTATTTTCCTAAACAATACACAGTACAAATTGTGAGATACACAGGCTATCACACAAATCTGTCTTTTGAGTGTGTGATTGGAGTGGTGAGATGTGGTATGATACAGCCAAGCAATTGCACATGTGACTGTGAGTTGCATTCAGTATATCAACACTTGCTTTTCTCATGAACACCTTTTCCACCACCACAGGTAAAGTTGCTCATCATTAGGACAATCATTGTGCTAATTCTACCTCTCAGCATTTAGCCTTTCAAAAACATGTATTATGTATACTAGACATAATTTAATTGTTCCTAAATAGTCTTCAAATTATGTCTTGACAAATGTATGAGTGCAAAAACATGTCTGTAAACCCTGTTGCCATGCATAGCTTTTTCACTATCTTCCCAGATTCCAAGTTGTAGTCCTGTGTACCCTTGTATGCTGCATACCACTAGACAGACTAATATTTACAGTAGACCAGAACATGATAAGATAATAGAACAGTACCATATTTTTGTGAGCTGGCAGAAGCAATGTGACAAACATGCATGCTAGTTTAAGCCCATCCACACTGTTGGCTCAATTATTGCATGACTATGTTGTCCTAGATCATTGCTCCATCCTCCTCTTGCCACAAACTATACAAAATATAACAGCTATAATTGCCAGCCACCTCAAATTACTTTGTTCATACTCCCCTTCAAAGACAATGCTCATGATATGCTAACTCTTTCTCAGCACTGTGTCAAGCTATCATCTCTGTTTACACCATTGCCTAAATATGCTTGATTGCATGCAAGGTTTGAAGAAATGAATACCTAACATGGAGATTACTGGGCAGGCATTGGGCACCTTGTGCCCCCTCACTGTGTGACCACTCCTGAGTGTATGGAAACTGATTCCTAATTATTTACTTTTGTATTACATTTTGATCATTGGAAAACTTATTATTTTGATGATCTCAGAATCTATTGTGTGCAAAGTGATTTCCAAATTTAAACTTTATCTATTGTTGCTATCTTTTTAGGCAGATATTGCTGTCAATAACCTTGTGATATTCATGACATATATAATTTTCAATTGTCTTTGGATAGATATCATAATGTTTCTCCCAATATAGACTGGCAATAAAAATTATAAGCCTTCTCAGAATAAAATTTTGTAAGAGTGTGGTAATTTGAATCATAATAAAAAATATTGTTTTCACTTTCGAATACTCTTTAAAGCGTCTGAAAATATTAAAAGCGCCACTGTGTAAGCCATTTTCATCACACGCATGAGTATTCGAGCACCAAGGAAAGGCGAGAATATGAGCTCAGCATCAATCTCAACAGCGAATACCTAAACGAAAAGACGCCATTAAACGAGTCATAGCGTCCATGACAGTCGGGAAGGGTACGGGCATCATCTCAGAAGTCGCCCTTGGCTAACGTCGTGCCGCAGACGTCAGCGGTCTCTTTCCCGACGTGCTCAAGAACATGCAGACTGAAGACTTGGAACAGAAGAAACTCGTGTATTTGTACCTCATGAACTACGCCAAGACGCAACCTGAGCTCGTCATTCTGGCCGTGAACACCTTCGTCAAAGACTCGGAAGACCCTAATCCGCTGGTGCGAGCACTCGCGATACGTACAATGGGGTTCTTGCGTGCAGAGAGGATCATTGATTATCTATGTGATCCACTGAATCGCGCTCTAAAGGACGAGAATCCCTATGTTCGGAAGACGGCTGCCCTGTGCGTCGCCAAGCTATACGGTTTGAAGCCCTCGCTTGTCATCGACAACGGGTTCTTGTCTCGTCTGCACGAGATGATTGCAGACAGCAATCCCATGGTGCGCATTTGTCCCTCGTTTCCAGCGGGGAGTGTAATTGTGGCGGCGAATAGGTCGTCGCGAATACAGTCGCAGCGCTTACGGATATCCACAAAACCGCATCCACAGCCCATCCGTCTGTACCCTCATCCGACCCCGCCATCTTCAACATCACTCCACACATCCTGAACAAAACTTTGATTGCATTGAACGAATGTATGGAGTGGGGTCGCGTCGCTGTCTTGAATGCTCTTTCGCGGTACACGGCCCAAGATGAAAAAGAGAGTGAGCACATATGTGAGCGCGTCGTTCCCCAGTTTCAGCATGTAAATGGGAGCGTGGTCTTGGCTGCTGTCAAGGTTTTGTGCTTCTTCCGGTTTGTGTTCAACGGAGTGCGCTGAACACAGCTTCCCAGGTTATCATGATCCATATGTGAGGTGTTCGTCGGGAGGACTTCACTAAACAGCTCGTTCGGAAGATGGCACCCCCACTCGTCACTTTACTTTCTTCTCCGGAGGTGCAATGGGTCGCGTTGAGGAACGTCAACCTTCTACTTCAGAAGCGGCCCGACCTACTCTCTAACGAGATGCGCGTGTTCTTCTGCAAGTACAATGATCCATTATACGTCAAGGTGGAGAAGTTGGATATTATGGTCCGACTTGCAAATGATAACAACGTCGACGCGTTGTTAAGTGAATTGAAGGAGTAGGCGTTCGTTGCGCGCCGTGATATTTGTCTCTGACGATAGCTCGGCAGGTACACTTCTGAATTCGATGTTGACTTCGTGCGGAAAAGTATCAAAGCAATAGGGCAAACCGCGATTAGTATAGAAAGTTCCGCAGAGCGCTGCGTCAATGTTCTTCTGGACCTGATCGGAACGCGGGTAAGCTACGTGGTTCAAGAAGCGGTCGTCATGAAGGTCCGCATATTTGTGCTGGCTTACTTTTTTGTATTTGATGACGGCGACAGGATATCTTCCGAAAATATCCATCGACATACGAAGGCGTAATACCCACTTTATGTGCAAATTTAGATGAACTCGACGAGCCAGAAGCAAAAGCTTCGCTTATCTGGATTATAGGTGAATACGCAGAAAAGATCGACAACGCAGACGAGCTTCTAGGTACTTTCGTCGACACCTTCACAGAAGAATCATACCAGGTATATCCAATCCCCATCTCTCTAGTCCGTCCTCTTAGTCATCCCTTTTTAAAAAAAGAGGTGCAACTACAAACTCTGACGGCGGTGGTCAAATTGTTCCTCAAGAAGCCTGATTCGTCACAAGGAATTGTGCAGCGTGTGCTGGATACCGCCACGAAGGACCGCGAATCGCCAGATGTACGTGATCGGGCTTACATTTACTGGAGGCTGCTCTCTACCGATCCTGGCGCTGCTAAGGTACGCGATGAGTAGCCTCAGTACTGACTGACTGACCTTTCATAGGCCGTCGTTCTGGGACACCGACCGCCGATTTCTATTCCACGCACCACGGTATCTCCAGCCCTCCTAGAGGAGCTTCTTGGAGAGATATCCTCACTGGCAAGTGTATATCACAAACCGGCGGAGACGTTCATAGGCCACGGGCGAATTGGCGCAGATGCTGTTCAGCGCAAAGGGACAAAGTGTGTCTTCTTTTTCACCCCGTCCTTTGCACGAACTGACTTCCCTTCACCATCCCTGACATAGTCAGATGATCACGCTTTCGCTCAGAAAGCATTCAGAACGGTGGTGGCTGGTCAACAAGCGGAGAACCTTCTCGATTTCGACGACGTGCCGGCTCAAGAAGTACCTTCCGGCCTTGCCGCGACGAGGATTCTGCCCTCCACACCTGCAGCTGCGAGTTTCCTTTCAGGCACGTCTACGAATCCGTTGGATGATCTCGTATCGATATTTTGAGGAATGAGCGCTAGCAGTGCTCATGTAGGTGCAGGAGGTCCTGCATTTGGCGGTGTTGGTATTGGGGATGGGGCGTTGGGTGGCACATCATCTGGTAACGCCAGTTTTGGTTCTGGTGTTGATGCCGTCGGATCTCTTGATACAGGCCACAAAGCTCAAGAAGATTTACTAGGTCTGTTCTGAACGCAAAACCTCGCCTCTACGTTTTCCACTCTATTTTTCCCCACCTTGGATATTGAGGGCCACCTTGCGTGAATGATAGGCTGTCTTTTTTGGTAAACTACAGACTAAATCATCACCTCGAATCATCAAACCATGACATTTAACAGCTGGAGAAGAGCATCAGGAAATCTGCATGTATGGGCTTTCTGTTTTCGATAGATAACGAAGCACTAAGAATTGAATCAATCTTGGTCACATGTATATGGATGACCAGTGACTTGAGTATGGCCTTCTCTCCTTGCTGTTGAAGTGCAAATCGCAGAGGAAAGGAGAAGCGGTATCAGGATCATGGTAAGGGAGCGCATCCATGAAATCCGACTGCCCTTCCACAACTTGACCTCGCCACGCCCTGGGTAGCGATGATCGAGGTGACACCAGAGCTGTGGTCAACCGTGTTGGCGACGGGCTAAGACTATCTGGGTTGCAGTCTTATGGCAAACTCTGGAACCTAGGTGATCTTCTGAATGCTGTTATTCATGGGAAAGGGAAAAGTGAATCTCTCAAGCTTGTATGCAGCCGCAAGTCCTTCGGGCTCGTCTTATATATTAACGGGCTTCGCCCGTGGGAACCCCTCTAGGCGCGCGCCTCCACTCGGCCTCTTGCCTTTGTGGGACGTCGCAACTCGGGTCTGGCCACGAGAATTGCCTTTTGGGCGCAGCAAAAACCATGTGGTTTTCGATCTCAGCCTGACCCACCCAACCTTAATCTTAAGCTTATCTTATTAGGTATTGTCTACATTCATGTGAGCACTTGCCACCCATATCTGCCCTCGACGCCCTCCTTACGTAAGGGCCATGCGACATTAGGACTTCACCTTGTTCCGTGGGAAATGGGGAGACAGGCATCTTGATATCGATCAAGCTGCAAGTCGTCGTGAGTCTCTGCGGTCACGGGGTTTCACACTGATCCTCCGCTCACCTTAAGTTCTACGCTGTCAAGGATATAGAATCATTGTTTAGCTCTGCATGGCTCCTGGTCGTCGTATCAAAAAGTGGTTAAAGTCGCTCTCGCCAGCGAGCGGCAGCGATTCTCATCGGGCCAACCAAGGTGATGAAAGTGATATAGTTCCTGCCACATTATGTGAATTCCTCACTGTCTCCATATGTCGAATCGCAGAAACGACGTCTTCTGGGCCTGCTTACCATCTTGATTCTAAGATGGCGAATGAATACTTGAAAAAGATTGAGCGCTTTCGAATTTTGGTCATGGGAAGAGCAAATGCAGGTAAAACCACCATCCTTCAAAGGGTCTGCAACTCTACGGATAAGCCAGAGATTTTTGATGGGAAAGGAAACAAGGTATAGTCCTATATGGTCAGTGATACCTGTCTAATTGATTCTCAGATCGAGAGTGACATCGTGCAGGGCGCTTTGACAGTAAGCTGCCATGGTTGATGGCACCTGAAGTTTATATTGAAACTGAGTACTTCCAGCGTGGTTATCATGATATTCAGAATGAGCTTGTGTTTCAGAGCAACCCAGGCTTTGTATTCCATGATTCTTGTGGTTTTGAAGCAGGATCCACACAGCAATTTGACCAGATGAAGCAGTTTGTGGCTGACCATGCTGTGACAACACGAGTGAATGAGCGCATCCATGCTATCTGGTAAGAGCTACACTATGAGCGACTGCAGACTAAAGAAATATGTATAACTCTAGGTTTTGTATCCCCATGACTGACTCCCACAGGACAGTAACTGCTGCTGAACAGAAATTCTTCAATGAGTGTGATACAGGACATGGTGAATGTTGAGCAGACACAGTTTTTGTGTATATCTGAGCACCACACTTAGTTCCTGTGATAGTATTGGTGACAAAGGTGGATGACTTGTACCGCAGAGCTATCAGGGAGCTTTTGGATGGGGGTTTGACAAGAGCAGAAGCTAAAGAAAGGGCTACTGAGAAGCAAGGAGAGCTGTTGGACAAGTGGCTTGGACATGTAAAGCATGAGCTTGAAATGTGCAAGTTTCCACCTAAGGGATATGTATCACTCCAAAGTGGGTATTTCCTGACTTGGAGACAATACTGCTAAGAACTCCTGCTTGGCAGAGATGCATCAAGAGGATGGAGATTGCACTCTTTTGATGGAGTGCACAGCAAATGTTCTAAATGAAGAAGGCTTACAAAGGCTGCTTATATCAACACAGCAGTCAAGTATTGGGATATGTGTTAAGTATGCTGTGAATTGGTAAGTAAGCAAATGAATGGTGGAACAGATACTGATGAGTGTGAAAGCACATTGAGGAACTACATGACATTGAGCCTTAAGGACAGGCTTCAGGTGGATGTGAAACACCTTGAAGCTGATCTGCTGAGCTGGTTTCCAAACTGTGAGGTGAATGACCAATTACTACTACTATAGAGGGTTGTTGATTCACTTGGATATGTTGACAGAATGTGAGTCAATTTGTGATCTGCTAAATCCACTGGATGGGCTTACTTCATGGTGGGATAACAGTATGTGAGTGATTTGATGGCATGATGGGCTGGATGTGTGCTGAATGCCCTCACTTGCACTCTTCATGTTGGTGGGATGACAGTTTGTGAGTGATTTGATGGCATGATGGGCTGGATGTGTGCTGAATGCCTCACTTGCACTCTTCATGTTGGTGGGATGACAGCGAGTGAGTGATTTGATGGCATGATGGGCTGGATGTGTGCTGAATGCCCTCACTTGCACTCTTCATGTTGGTGGGATGACAGCTTGTGAGTGATTTGATGGCATGATGGGCTGGATGTGTGCTGAATGCCCTCACTTGCACTCTTCATGTTGGTGGGATGACAGTTTGTGAGTGATTTGATGGCATGATGGGCTGGATGTGTGCTGAATGCCCTCACTTGCACTCTTCATGTTGGTGGGAGACGGGAGTGAGTGATTTGTATGGCATGATGGGCTGATGTGTGCTGAATGCCCTCACTTGCACTCTTCATGTTGGTGGGATGACAGCTTGTGAGTGATTTGATGGCATGATGGGCTGGATGTGTGCTGAATGCCCTCACTTGCACTCTTCATGTTGGTGGGATGACAGGGAGTGAGTGATTTGATGGCATGATGGGCTGGATGTGTGCTGAATGCCCTCACTTGCACTCTTCATGTTGGTGGGATGACAGTATGTGAGTGATTTGATGGCATGATGGGCTGGATGTGTGCTGAATGCCCTCACTGCACTCTTCATGTTGGTGGGATGACAGGGAGTGAGTGATTTGATGGCATGATGGGCTGGATGTGTGCTGAATGCCCTCACTTGCACTCTTCATGTTGGTGGGATGACAGTTTGTGAGTGATTTGATGGCATGATGGGCTGGATGTGTGCTGATGCCCTCACTTGCACTCTTCATGTTGGTGGGGATGACAGGGAGTGAGTGATTTGAATGCATGATGGGCTGGATGTGTGCTGAATGCCCTCACTTGCACTCTTCATGTTGGTGGGATGACAGGGGAGTGAGTTGATTTGATGGCATGATGGGCTGGATGTGTGCTGAATGCCCTCACTTGCACTCTTCATGTTGGTGGGATGACAGGGAGTGAGTGATTTGAATGCATGATGGGCTGGATGTGTGCTGAATGCCCTCACTTGCACTCTTCATGTTGGTGGGATGACAGGCAAGTGAGTGATTTGATGGCGTGATGGGCTGGATGTGTGCTGAATGCCCTCACTTGCACTCTTCATGTTGGTGGGATGACAGTTTGTGAGTGATTTGATGGCGTGATGGGCTGGATGTGTGCTGAATGCCCTCACTTGCACTCTTCATGTTGGTGGGATGACAGTTTGTGAGTGATTTGATGGCATGATGGGCTGGATGTGTGCTGAATGCCCTCACTTGCACTCTTCATGTTGGTGGGATGACAGGATGTGAGTGATTTGATGGCATGATGGGCTGGATGTGTGCTGAATGCCCTCACTTGCACTCTTCATGTTGGTGGGATGACAGTTTGTGAGTGATTTGATGGCATGATGGGCTGGATGTGTGCTGAATGCCCTCACTTGCACTCTTCATGTTGGTGGGATGACAGCGAGTGAGTGATTTGATGGCATGATGGGCTGGATGTGTGCTGAATGCCCTCACTTGCACTCTTCATGTTGGTGGGATGACAGTTTGTGAGTGATTTGATGGCATGATGGGCTGGATGTGTGCTGAATGCCCTCACTTGCACTCTTCATGTTGGTGGGATGACAGGGAGTGAGTGATTTGATGGCATGATGGGCTGGATGTGTGCTGAATGCCCTCACTTGCACTCTTCATGTTGGTGGGATGACAGGATGTGAGTGATTTGATGGCATGATGGGCTGGATGTGTGCTGAATGCCCTCACTTGCACTCTTCATGTTGGTGGGATGACAGCGAGTGAGTGATTTGATGGCATGATGGGCTGGATGTGTGCTGAATGCCCTCACTTGCACTCTTCATGTTGGTGGGATGACAGCTTGTGAGTGATTTGATGGCATGATGGGCTGGATGTGTGCTGAATGCCCTCACTTGCACTCTTCATGTTGGTGGGATGACAGTATGTGAGTGATTTGATGGCATGATGGGCTGGATGTGTGCTGAATGCCCTCACTTGCACTCTTCATGTTGGTGGGATGACAGGGAGTGAGTGATTTGAATGCATGATGGGCTGGATGTGTGCTGAATGCCCTCACTTGCACTCTTCATGTTGGTGGGATGACAGTATGTGAGTGATTTGATGGCATGATGGGCTGGATGTGTGCTGAATGCCCTCACTTGCACTCTTCATGTTGGTGGGATGACAGTATGTGAGTGATTTGATGGCATGATGGGCTGGATGTGTGCTGAATGCCCTCACTTGCACTCTTCATGTTGGTGGGATGACAGCGAGTGAGTGATTTGATGGCATGATGGGCTGGATGTGTGCTGAATGCCCTCACTTGCACTCTTCATGTTGGTGGGATGACAGCAAGTGAGTGATTTGATGGCATGATGGGCTGGATGTGTGCTGAATGCCCTCACTTGCACTCTTCATGTTGGTGGGATGACAGGATGTGAGTGATTTGATGGCATGATGGGCTGGATGTGTGCTGAATGCCCTCACTTGCACTCTTCATGTTGGTGGGATGACAGTTTGTGAGTGATTTGATGGCATGATGGGCTGGATGTGTGCTGAATGCCCTCACTTGCACTCTTCATGTTGGTGGGATGACAGGATGTGAGTGATTTGATGGCATGATTAGCCAGAACTCTCCTAAATGTCTTCCATTGCTCTGTTGATATTGGTGGTATGACAGGCTGTGAGTGCAGATGATCTTCACTTCCTCCCTCACTTGATTTTACTTCTAGGTTGTAAGCTTCATTACACTAGATGCCTGCTGATGTTGATGGCTTTCCTCATCAAACCTCATATATCAGAATGTGAGTAAGTTCATGGCTTTTTGCAGCATTGTCTGATTTCCTTTGTGTATTGTGTCATCAATGTAACCTGTTCTATGACAGGAGGTAGACATCCCCCCACATGCCCCCACTGGCTAGATTGCTTATCCACTCATTGTTGACCAATGTTGACCATGCTGCTCTTTAGCTTGTAGGTGTTGGATTATTATCTTCCCATTGAAAGGCCAACATATCTACACATGCTTAGTCAGAATTTGATGTGGATGCTGACATCCCTATGCCACCTTTACCCCAAGATGTTACTTTGTTTGGAAAGTTGCCAACTGTTCAATCAGTAGTTGAACATGCTGTTGGTAGGGGTTTGTCACTGTCTGCACATGATTTACTTACTTTGCAGGATGCTTACTTGTTGCTGAGCATTCTTATTTTTTAATGCAGCATGGGCAACATGTGTGGAATCAGGCTTTGTCATTGTCTGTGAAGGAATACAAAATCTCCAATATGCAGAACACTATTTCCAAAGCTGTCCAGGCAGTTTTTCATGCTGAGAGTGGTGATATAAATAGCCTCTGTGGAGCTGTTATCAAAGTCACTGTTGAGAATTGCATGTGTGAGTTGATGTATTTTTCATAAGTTTGACACTTATTCTGATATGTTTCTAGCAAAGAAATTGTTGATGGAGCCAGGAGTTGTATTGAAAGGGACTTGATGAAATTATGTGCAGGCTAGGTTTTGTGGAGAGTTTATGATTGTGGTTGCAGCAGTACTAGACAAATGAACTCCATCTTGGTGTGAAGCTGAGGTGCCTGATTATATAATGGATGTTCACTGTACCAAATACTCCAACACTAGGGCTAGTTGCAGGGCATGCAGCACATCTACAGATTGTACAATGGACAACAACACATGCACTATTTAAAGAGGATGATCCACAATGGATACAGGTGAGATGCAATGGCAATCCAACTGGAAGTTCCATATCCCACACAGCAGTACACATGCACCTGCTATTGGTATAGAAAAATCATCCACCATTCAAACAGCTATGTTCAGAGATCCAATGAATGTAGGTACAGATCAGGCATGTGTACAGACCTCACAGACCTGGTGAGTGCCTCCAACTCCAATCTTTTTGTAAACATGCTCAGTCCAAACCATGTGCTGACCATGAGAATTTAGTTTACCTCTTTCAACTGTCTGAACAGCAAGCAGATAGGAGGCTCATATGAATTATATAAGATATCACCAGTGCAAACAAAAGGAGGACAGTGTCAAGACTGGTTCTCAATGGTCTCCAAGAAGTCTGGGGGTATAGATAGTGAGAGGAGCAAAGTCTGCAGGGTCTGCAATAGCATACAACTATGTACACTATGGCTTGCAGAGTTCCAAGGGTCAGAGGTGTCCAGAGAATACTGGAGCTGAGTGAGATCAAAGAGTATCTTATTTGATATTTGAACTGAGGTGCTACATTGTATGTACAAGGGCTTTTATACTATGGAGAACATTCCAAAGCAGTGTCTGGGTAAACATAACTCTGGAGGGCAGTACAGAATGTTAGTAAGGTACTAGGAAGCTGTGCCAGTAATCACTGGACAACCAAAAGTCTGAAGGTTAGTCAGAAAGTACAGTAATGGCAAGTCACTTAGAGGTGGGAGAAACATATTCTAAGTATGGAATGGAGATGGAGTAACTAGATCAAAACTAAAAACAAAGGCAGAATGGGGTTCCACAGAAGGCTCCTATGAGGCTGGACAGAGCCAGAAGTGCTCAGACTTTGGTGTGGGGCTCATGCATGTGTCAAGGATGTGGCAGTATCCCCTGGTTAGGGCCAAGCCCTTGAGGCATTTGAGTGTTTAAGTGTGTGTGTTTGACTTTTGAAGTCCACATTGTTGGAGTCTGAAAAAATTTCATAGTGCAAAGTCTGAATGGAGTTCATGTAAGCCCCAGCCCTTATTTTCTCAATCACCATGTCCTGCTCATTGGCAACCACCTTCAACACCAATGCAACCAACATGGTGTGGTTGATGATGACCATGGAGCAGCTAGGGGATAAACCCAGGGACAGTGTGGCTATCAAAATGGCCAAGTTTGATGAATGCCAATGATGCCAATGTGCTGAGCTCAAGAAGACATTAGGGGCAGAGGAGGAGGAGCATACACTGCAAGCATTTCACAATTTTTCATCCCAAAATATGCTGAAAACATTGAAAAAAGAGATACTCTTTTCTTTCAGCTGTTTTCAAAGAAAACAGGTGGATATAATGTAATGTTTTCTTTGTCTTTTCTGCCAAAAAACATGAAATAATGGTAATGCCCATTAGGTTCTTCACTAATGGGTATTAGCATCAATCAATGTTTTTTAGTAAATCATGCAAAGAAAACAAAGCATTATTATTGCCTTTTCTCTTTGAAAACATGTGTCAAAAAAGAGTATCTCTTTCTTCAATTTTTTCACCATGTTTTCTCAAGAAAAATTGTGAAATGCTTGCAGTGATAGGGCTAAGGGTGCAGCAGCCAAGTGGTTCTGGAAAGCAAAGGAAGTGGCAGAGAAGAAGGCAGCCAAGCAGAAGAGGATTTGGCAGTTAGAGGCCAAGCATTAGAGGCTCACAAATGAGACACATTGAATGAGGAGGCTGGGTCTTTAGTGAGTGGTCACCTGATCACTCACAGGCTTTTACTAACAAGTCTAGGACCATCCTACAGGAGGTAGCAGCTGGGAGCAGCATGGCAGGTGACAAGCCCAAAGCATGCTCTGCCTGTGTTAAGGCTGACAAAGAGTGCATGGGTTGCAGCAAGTTGTGACTTTGCTTCCAAAAGAGTAAAAAAAGGTGTGATCTGACTGTCCACTTCAGGTAACCCTCTTTCATAGGCATTTAGGCTGAATAGTTTCTCCAAACCATTCAAGCTAAATGCCCCTTAGAGCAAAGTCATCCCAGGGACATCTGCTGCTCCCCCATGGGAAAACATGATTCTAGGGCATGGGATGGATGGGATTTCCCATATTCCAAGCCCTGGAATTTTCATTTAAATGAAATGGTTTGGGCATCCCATGATTGCCTTAGGTGTCTGGGGTCTCTCATTCAAAAAATGGAGCAATATTTGCACCACAATTCATTCTCCTCATGACAGTACAACCATGCTGATTTAGCAATATCATCTCTTTATGAAGCAAGTAGAAACTGACACATAGCAATGCTGTTGAAACTTGCCATAGTTATCCTCACCAAATCCATGGACACAAAATGTCACATATTAAAACTAGCTATTTGATTGAAATCAAACATTGTGTGAACATGGAGACATATGAGAGAGAGAGAGAGAATTTCTATATTTATATACCACAACAAGTAGGCTACTACTAAGTGGAGACATGAGAATTCACTCAGTTCTTCCCATAATATTGATGGACTAGGAGGGAGAAGCTGGAGTTGCAACACAACAACCCAATGTACCTATATATTGTAGCACACAGAAAACTAGTATGGGCAGACCTAAAGGTTAATAGCAGGGATTGTAGTGTTGATATGTTCAGTGTAAAAACCCAGAAAAAAAAAACAAAGAATGAAACAGACTACACTGGAAAAGAATTCCAAGTTGTTCATCTGGATTAATTACTATCATCAGGTCTGATCACAAATAAAGGAGCAGTTGTAACTAATCTGCAAAGATACTGCTTGATTAACACAATAACAACCCTCCATGTGACAATGGGATTAATTATTCATTTACTACTTAAAATTAAAATTGCTGTTGTTGGTAATCCATATCACAAGTGACTGTGAACACAACACAGATTGGGACATTGCTCTGATGCTGTGGCACCTGCAAGGAGCTGTACAGTTTAGTAAAGCAAACATAATGTTGTTTTGGGGATGCAATTCCATCTGGTTTGTTATTTACTATCAGATGAAAGAGTGCAGCTGCAGTTGTGACAATAAAGGTAAACACACTTACCAGGACCAACCATTACAGATTAGGTATAATGCACCACTCTATATTCAGTAATGACCATCAATCTTCTTGCACTACACACAGTGATGATGGACAGATGACAACATTGTTATACACCAGACTCATCACTGTGAAGAGTGATAATGGGGATGGGTCATCCCACCAACCAACCCAGGGGTCTGTGGGATGCTTAAGAGGTCATGATGGCATGCCTCCACATGTCTGAAGCACTGATGTTGGAATCAATCAAGGCATTGACAGAAGTTCTGTGAGTAGTACCCTAACCCCCATAGCTGATTGCAGAGATGGTGCACATATGGTGAAGGAGGGGATTTGTGCACCATATTGGTTGACTCATATGTCTGGAATACACCATGTGATGGTGTTGAATAGGATCATGCTGTGCATTTTTCTGGACATGCCATTTACATGATGCAGAGCAGAGCAATGATTCATGCTGTCATGTGAACCATGTTCTTGTTGCAAGTTCTGATGAGATATCTATTACAGAGGGCACTTCAACAAATGGCATTGGAACATCAAGCTAAGGCTGAATGCCATGAAGGCATTCCACCAACATTTCATCAACAGCTGGGCAGAATGGGTGAGGGTAGCACCAGTATTGTGGAAGCAAGATGGGTTCCTGATGGAGAATATGCCTGTGGGAGTCTGCCTGTACTATGGGCAAAACCAACTGATCATGGTGTCTCAAGCACTGGAGGAGGAGAGGATGAACTGGAGCAGGGACCAAAATTTCAAGTATGTATACATGCAGGGCAATTGATGATCAGTGATGGCACCATGGTAAGCCCATCAACCAACCAGTTGCATTGAAGGCATTGGAGTCCTTTGACTCCAATGTACCTGAAATGCCAGTGCCAGTTGTCCCAGGTACATGCCTGGTACACATGCTCTGCAGGTTCATGCCTGTGCACACATAGTTTATATATCCCATCATGTAGAGTAGCTATAGTGAATATATTATTGTTTTGGTCATATACAGTGAGCAACAAAAACATTGCAATGTTTGCAACATTTTGATTGTGTGTAAGATAGCTTGGAAATGGTTGTGGCTGTGCTAATGCCATAGGGAGGACAACTGTAGCCCTTGGTCCCAGCTTTCTATTGGTGGTCTTTCCAAGCTCAGGAGTGAAGTGGCTGTGATGGTATGGGCCAATTACTAAGGCCTATGCATTGCAACATTTTTGTTGCCAACATCATGGTGGATGCAATCTACAGTGTGGAGTATGTATTCATGGCAGGAATGCCAGCTATTGCTTACATAACATATCACATGATCAATCCAATGATTTGTCAGCATGCAAACAAAGCCAAACATCGAACTTGCATCATTTATCCTCTATCCTGTACCACAACTCCAAAAACTGCCTATCTGGCTCATCAGGGTTACTCTCTCAGGGAAATGTCAGCAAAATGCAGTCCTCACAGCACTACCATGAGTAGGATGTATGGCCAGCACCATTTGTTCCTTAAAAAACTCACCCCTGTGCTGTTTCCCCCACTAATGCCTGAGGGGTCCTGATGCTAATCTATACTGGGAAAGCTGAAAATTCCATGGAGGTCAGTCTGGCACTTCAGGACATGAAGAGTGAACTAATATGCTCCCAACTAATGTATTTCTACCAAAGAGAAGCCAGCACCAAGGGTGGGTTGAGGCATATCCTCCCTTGCACACTAGGTGGTCATGAGTGGGATAGCCTACTGGGCTTCCAGGGTGCAGATTCCTTGCTGCAATATGTCCCTCAGTGTTTCCATTGGTCACTAATGACCAAATGCTCCTTTCCCAGACATCCACAGTTCAGTACACAGGATATTCTTGCTGACCCTTGATGACACCTGGTGTGCAAAGGAGGGTATGCCTCAACCCAACCTTGGTGCTGGCTTCTCTTTGGTAGAAATACATTAGTTGGGAGCATATTAGTTCACTCTTCATGTCCTGAAGTGCCAGACTGACCTCCATGGAATTTTCAGCTTTCCCAGTATAGATTAGCATCAGGACCCCTCAGGCATTAGTGGGGGAAACAGCACAGGGGTGAGTTTTTTAAGGAACAAATGGTGCTGGCCATACATCCTACTCATGGTAGTGCTGTGAGGACTGCATTTTGCTGACATTTCCCTGAGAGAGTAACCCTGATGAGCCAGATAGGCAGTTTTTGGAGTTGTGGTACAGGATAGAGGATAAATGATGCAAGTTCGATGTTTGGCTTTGTTTGCATGCTGACAAATCATTGGATTGATCATGTGATATGTTATGTAAGCAATAGCTGGCATTCCTGCCATGAATACATACTCCACACTGTAGATTGCATCCACCATGATGTTGGCAACAAAAATGTTGCAATGCATAGGCCTTAGTAATTGGCCCATACCATCACAGCCACTTCACTCCTGAGCTTGGAAAGACCACCAATAGAAAGCTGGGACCAAGGGCTACAGTTGTCCTCCCTATGGCATTAGCACAGCCACAACCATTTCCAAGCTATCTTACACACAATCAAAATGTTGCAAACATTGCAATGTTTTTGTTGCTCACTGTAGTTTCATTTCTCCTCCCCTGGAGATGGAGGAGCTGCCTTCCTTACAAAGGCACATTAATGCAATTAAATTATGTACAGCATTGGGGGCATGTAGTATGTTCCACAATGTAACAATGGAAGTCTTGTTGCCTACTCATGCCTATAGCATGACTGTCCCAATTCTGTATGCTTTAATTGTGTGGTCTCTGATACCCCAGATCACTTTTTGTATAGGGACCATATCCCTAAACATGACCTTATCTTTTGCTATGTGTGCTGTACTCCCTGAGTCAGCCACCCACATGTACCATTCAATGTGCTTGCCTATTCCTTCATACTATACATCGAATGTGCTACTGTATGTATTAGTACTACTACTACCAGATGTCCAATTCCCATCTGTGTGTAGTACCTGTTTGTCACCCTGTATGTCACACATAGGCAATTCCATGATTGAGGCAAAATTAGCCTGCCCAGGTTTAGCCTTTTTAGCAGCCTGCCATGCTTTTTCCAGCAGTTGTTTTCTGTGTGACCTAACTTCTGACAGTATCTGCATTTGGGTTTCCCCTTATGATGGCACTTGTCAGTCTTATGGTTATTGCATCCACAGATGCTGCAGGCCTTAGTGGGCTCCTTCCATTTATTATTTACTTTCCTTTGAGTATAACATTTGTTCATGTGGGGTACCCTGCCTGTGCTTATATTCATCCACTAATACTGTGGTAAGTTCTTTGACTGTAACTGAATCACCACCTTTGCTGGATATCCAGCCTGCCATATATGATGTGGTAAACATCATCCAGGACTCTGGCATGTTTAATAATAGTATGTTCTTGAACTTGTCATCAGGGACTGGCTTCCCCATAGCTGAGAGATCATTCCACATGTGCTTGAGTTTATTAATATGTGCTGTGATATTATCACCCTCAGGACACTTAGCATTCAATAATTCCCCCTTCACTATGAGGGCAGTCTGAATGCTGTGTGTCTGATGAGCCAATTTAAAAATTTCCCACATTTGCACCACTGTCTTGGCATGCATAACATGGCCCATCTGTTGGTCATTGATATTTTTTAATATGAGGGTTTGCACATTAGGTCTTCTTCTTCCCATGCTGCAACTTCAGCACTGTTTGTAGAGTCATCCTCCAGTTTCAGGCAGCTTCCCTCAGCATACTTAAAGACCTTGCACAAGCATAAGAATTTTTGCATTCTAATTCTCCATGTGTGCCAATTATTGTCTTTAAGTGTATCTACTTTGTATGAGGAGATGGCACCAAGGTTCTGTACCCTACTACTGGCTCCACTAGCATTATTTGTATTTGTTATTATGTTAATAAAGTCTTCAGCACTTCCCAACATATTGATGTGAAGTTTTTATTAGATAGCATTAATTCATTAGAGGCTTTTGTTTATAGCATCAAGCCAGGGCTCATGACCTGTTGGTTGTGAGCTCAATTGTGAGAGTTCTTGATAAGATATTGATTACTTTCCCTCATCCTATTGGCTTGGGTATTTATACTGTGTGAGAACATTATTCTAGAATAGTCTACTACAGTATGGAATGTTCAACTACCTTTGAGTTCTTTGTATAGAATGCTGGTATCTACTCTGTGATACCAACAGTATGTATATACAATATTGTATGCATCAGCAAAGTTACATCTAGTCTAATCCATCGGGGATGTCTGAAGCTGTCTGACAAACTCTAATTCAATTCATTTCAACTCTTGGCATTCCATCTATGTAGCTAATGTCAGATGTCTAAAGCATCTGAGTTGTCTGACTGTCTGATTCAGACAGATTAGACTCCATGTAGCTTTCCTAATGTGCTATATTATGCTTGCTATGCTAATTTATTAAATCTATACATGTGTGGTCATGTGACTGAGATGCCATGCATGCCATGGGTGTCCTGGAGGGCTGGGCATTGTGATCACATGACCAGCAACCCACGGTGCACATGGGCATCCTGGACAGCCACCCAAGTGCATGGCCATGTGGTCACATGACCAAATACCCACACCAGCATGTGACTGAGACACTACACACAGCACATTACAGCAGTTTTCAAAAGTCTGTCGAAAACTCAAAAATCAGTTTTGTGCTCTGGGGGTGGACCCCAGAAGCAGCCCTAGACAGATTTAGTACTTAGTGATTTAGCTAATACTTACTGTGCATGGAACACCACAATGGTGTGCTGGAAGGTTAGGGTGTTAGGTGACTCAATGACTGGGGAAGGCTCAGATCCAGGGAGGGTATATGTTGGCTGGAGGAGGTTGGGGGTGTGTTGTGTGCATGGGGGAGGGGGAGGTGCTTTGCATGCATGGTGGAGGGGAAGGGAGTGCATTGTGTGCATGGGGGAGGGGGAGGGGGTGCATTGCATGCATAGGGGAGGGGGAGGGAGTGCATTGCATGCATGGGGAAGGGGGAGGGGGTGCATTGCATGCATGGGGGAGGGGGTGTGTGGGGAAGGTGGGGGGAGGGGGGAGGGGTGGTGGTGGGGAAGGTGGGGGAGGGGGAGGGGGTGTGGTGGGGAAGGCTGGGGGGAGGGGGGAGGGGTTGTGTGGGAAGGTGGGGAGAGGAGGGGAGGGGGTGTGTGGGGAAGGTGGGGGGGAGGGGGAGGGGGTGTGTGTGGGAAGGTGGGGGAGGGGGTGTGGGTGTGCTTTGGAAGTTGGGGGAGGGGGGAAGGGGGTACTTGAGTGGGGGATGTAGTGCTTGGGATGGTGAGGGTGAGTAACCTAACCCCTGCCCCACCATCCCCAGGTACCCCCTCCCCCACCTGCCCTACACACCCCCTCCCCCTCCCCCATGCATGCAATGGACCCCCTCCCCTCCCCAATGCATGTAATGCATCCCCCCCTCCCCCATGCATGCAACACACTCCCTCCCCCTCCCCCATGCATGCAATGCACCCCCCTCCCCCCTCCCCCATGCACACAATGCACTCCCTCCCCCTCCCCCATGCATGCAAAGCACCTCCCCCTCCCCCATGCACACAACACACCCCCAACCTCCTCCAGCCAATATATACCCTCCCTGGATCCCAGCCCCCCCCAGTCATTGAGTCACCTAACACCCTACCCTTCCAGCACACCATTGTGGTGTTCCATGCACAGTAAGTATTAGCTAAATCACTAAGTACTAAATCTGTCTAGGGTTGCTTCTGGTGTCCACCCCAAGAGCACAAAACTGATTTTTGAGTTTTTGACAGACTTTTGAAAACCACTGTAAGTTGCAAGAGTCAAGATTGACCTGACCAGTCCCCAGGGAACTCCAGGCATATCACTGCCACCATTTGAAGAGAAAGATGCTCCTCCAAGACTGTCAAGGAGCAATTGATGAGCATGGAGAAGAGGTCAAACAGTGCTCAAAGAGTTGGACACAAGGATCACTGAAGTTGAGGAGGCAATCAAGTGGAACAAGGAGTCCCTGAGTCATCTGTACTTGTGGATTTCTGAAGTTACTGCCAAGGTGGGGACCATGGGCCAATCCATTCACTGTACCAAACAGCAGCTGCATTATCTGAAGCAGTGGCAGGAAAGCACATTGTAGAGGGTCCATAGATAGATGGTTCTGTCATCTGTGCCATAGTGTAGAGCAATCACAGCATGTGTTGGTCTTGCAGGTGGTTACTGATCAAGAGTGAAATGGCTGAGCTGAAACAAAAACCTTGCCACACAAGCTGGTATAGTAAGGAGAAAAGTGTCTGTGAATGATTGGAACATTCATTGGTGAGTAAGGTGTCCATAAATGAGAAGGAGAGAGAGGAAGTAATGAGTGGTATCTGAAGGAGTGGCATTTCTATTGTCTTTCTTAGTAGCATATTCTTGGCAGTATTTTTTAAAGAGAGGTGGTGAGTAAGTCTATGAAACAGGTTGAAAGAACAAAAAGATTGATTTCAATGGTATATTTATTTCTGCTTTTGATGGCAGTCTTTTTGTTTTGAAGGTTGCATATAAGAAGATTGTCTGTTAAGTTAACAAAAGAAATGAAAGAGAGAAAACTGATGAAAGATACAATCACCTTCTCCTCTGCCTCTAGGGTTTGCCAGTGATCCCAGAGCAACCCCAGGTCAGCCTTGGTCCATTTTGAAGGATACTTCATCATAAACCCCTCTGGAATGGACTGGGAGTCAAGATACTCCATGGGTGACTCAATCAGCAAGCCCCAGGGAACCCTGGCCTTGGGCTTCTTCATGAACTTGGCTATGCCCCAGACTTCAATCAGATCTGAGCCATGCACATGACAATCAAGACCCACCATAAGCAGCTTGGAAGACTGCTCTTGCCAAGTTCTGCTGCACCTTCAACTTCTGCCCCACCCAAGTGGGCATCTCTGGGTTCCCATCCTCATCCAAGAATATCTCCACCTCATGCTTCTCAGCAGAATCATCCTCCACTAAACAGTGACCAATGGGCATGGACATGTGGAGAGACAACACATCACACTTACCAGGGGCTGTCAAAAGATAATCTGTCAAACTATTTTCCCCATTCAACACCCGATCCTTGCTTGACTCTGAAGACTGGGTGAATGCCTTCTTCCCATCAGCTGGTGCTGTCTCAAACCTGGTGGTCTTCTTGAGCATTGAAAAACAAGAAGGATAGTGAAACTTACACCACCATCTTGATCTGACCTTCCCCTGCCTCATGTGCTACAAACATCACCACATGGGACCCCATGGTTCTGTGCACAGTTTCCATTAAATCTCTAGCCATGTTTGGGAGATTTTTTCTCCTGTATCTGGTAATTGGCTAGCTCAGCATATGGTCATGGAGTGACAAGTGGACTTATGAGTCATGGGTCTCTTTTGGGGCACCCAACTTGTTCCATTTTTCCACTGCCCTCCCAGCTTCTGCTTTCCTCTCATCAGAAACAGACTCCCACCACTGTTGGATGATTCTGTTCCTCTGCCCTATGGTCTCGGGGTCCTTGGTGTCCCTCCTTTCCCTATCATAGGCATCCATTTCCTCCTTAAAGATCCTCTGTGCCACAGTAAATGCTGTAAAGGCCTTTTTGTAGTCCCCAGCCTTGGTGGGGTGAGCCTTCTCCTCCCTGGCATCCTCACCCTCACAACTTTCTGCCCAGCTCTTCCTAGTGACAGCCAGAATGTGCTGGATGATAGCTATTTCATCATCCTGATCCTTCAGATCCAGGTGGGACAAGAACACCCTCCAGATGGCCTAGACAAACCTCAGATGTGTCTGACTTGATGAAAAGGATGTCTCACCACTCTCACATGTGGGGGCAATCCCACAGAATCCTCAGGTTCATGTTTAAGGATCTCCAACTTCACCTCAGCAAGGATCTCATTCCTGAGCTGGGAGTTCCCCCTTGCTTCTTTGTACCTTCCCACATAGGAGGAGAGGATTTCAGAGTAGACTTCCTTCCAGTCAGACATTGGATTCCAGTGCTATGAAATTTGCTCTCAATGATTGTGCAATGCTTGGTAGATGTTCCAACATCATTGTCATGATGTGGAGGTCTCAAGGTGAAAACATGGAGGTAGGAAAGCTGGTGGTGGAAAAGCTGGTCTGGACAGATAAGTTTATCAGGCCATGGGGGAACTACTTGCCAGTCCAATGTCCTCAGTGTGGAAGCATCCAGAAGTGGGTATGTGGTGCTGAAGGGAAAGCCAACTCCTATGAGTGCAAGTACACTCACTGTGGGAAAGAGAAGGGGCCTAAAAACACCTCCATGCCACCACAACAATATACCTTCTCCATTCCCAAAGGTGCCATTCAGTTTCCACATGGGAAGAAAGGAACATCCTCTTGGTTGCAATTTACCCTTTAATATATCTATGCCATGTGATGTCTATTGTAAATACAACAATGCCAAGGGCCTGGAATACCCCTCAATTACATCACAAATGTTGACACTAAGGTACAGCAACCCTTGATCATATCATACCCAATACTTTATCATAAATTCAGTCAACCCACTAAAAGGTGTGTCATGCCCCAACTAGAAGGGCCTGTAACACTGATGGTTCAAGATTAAGTCACTTCATGTATGATGGTCATCCCCAAGTCATACCAGCCTATCCTGGGGTTTCAATGGGGGTGTGGTAGAAAAATTGGTCTGGACTGACAAGAATATCAGGCCCTGGGGTAACCACTTACCAGTCCAATGATAGAATGGGTAAGGAGTTGGCATCTTGACAAACCTCTCTGTGTTGGAACAAGCTCTAGCTTTGGTTGGGCTGTATTATAAGGGAGGTCTATGTCCCAGTTACATCAACAGATTAGCTTTCAAGAGGGTGGGTCATTCCCCAGCTAGGTTGACCTATCCCCCATGCACAAGGGTGTGGTAACCCCCAGCCATGTTGGCCTATCCCAACCAATCCCACTTTCAGGGAGGTGACCAGACTTTCAGAGTGACCTATGTAGTTGCCCACAGCAATCCACTGGCCTCTTGACAAATCTCTCTGTGTTGGAATGAGCTCTAGCTTTAAGAGGATGGGCCATCCCCCAGCCATGTTGGCCTATCCCAACCAATCCCACTTTCAGGGAGGTGATCAGACTTTCAGAGTGACCTAGTTGCCCACAGCAATCCATTGGCCTCTGGACAAATCTCTCTGTGTTGGAGTGAGCTCTAGCTTTAGGAGGATGGGCCATCCCCCAGACATGTTGGCCTATCCCACTTGCAGGGGGTGGGTCATCTCCCAGCTAGGTCAGGGTCATCCCCTAGCTGGGTAGCCAACCCCACTTCTAGGAGCATGGGTCATCCCATAGCCAGGTTGACCAGCCCCACTTTCAGGTGTGTGGGCCATCCCCCAGCCAGATCAGCCTATCCCACTTTCAGGGTGGTGGGTCATCCCCCAGCTGGGTAGGCCTATCCCACTTTCAGGGTGGTGGGTCATCCCCCAGCTGGGTAGGCCAACTCCACTTCCAGGAGCATGGGTTATCCCATAGCCAGGTTGGCCAATCCCACTTTCAGGTGTGTGGGCCATCCCCCAGCCAGGTTGACCTATCCCACTTTCAGGGTGGTGGGCCATCCCCTAGCTGGGTAGGCCTATCCCACTTTCAGGGTGGTGGGTCATCCCCCAGCTGGGTAGGCCAACCCCACTTCCAGGAGCATGGGTCATCCCATAGCCAGGTCAGCTGACCCCACTTTCAGGTGTGTGGGCCATCCCCCAGCTGGGTAGGCCTATCCCACTTTCAGGGTGGTGAGTCATCCCCCAGCTGGGTAGGCCTATCCCACTTTCAGGGTGGTGGGTCATCCCCCAGCTGGGTAGGCCTACCCCACTTTCAGGGTGGTGGGTCATCCCCTAGCAAGGTTGGCCTATCCCCATTCCAGGCATCTGGTCTAACTGGCTGAACCTACAGTATCTCATGGTCAGTTGGCTGACATTGGCTAGTCCCACCTTTAGGCCAAAATGTACATGTCAGGTGTCCCAGATTCAGGCCTATAGTTGACTGAATTATGTGGGTAGTGGAAGTGTCTTGCATGGAAACCCAGCTGCCAGTAGGGACCCAGTTCCAAACTGGACTACATAAGTGGAGAAAAATTCTTCCCAGCATAAGCCCATCTGAATGGTGGACTGACCACTTTGAGTGTGGGCCTACCAATGGTAACCTTCTCAACATGCATACCTTCAACATTAACTGTGCTGGTTTAGTAAACTGAAGGTTCATACTCAGCAGGAAGTGAACTTGCAACCTGTTTAATTTTATGTACATCTGCTTGGAAAAGAGCAGTTTTGTCTAACATAGACAATAGAGATGATGATGATCAACTCTATTGGGACCAATTGGTTGACATTGACATCACCGATATGGGGTTCTAATTTGGGCTCTAGTGTCTTGTGGATCATAGCCACCAAATACTGGCAATTTGGTTCAAACCCAAAACCTAACTTAACCACAGACTCTAACCAAATGAATGAAATGTAATTCCTAACCTTACTTTAACATGACCCTCCTAAGGAGGGTGTACAGTTTGTTAGTTTACCTAACATTGAGTTTGTTTGTCCCTTAGAAATGGACATCATGCTTGGGGATTAGTAATCAATAGTTGTCATGTGACCTGTAGTCAGGACATGGTGTGGTAATGGTGTGACAGGCTTGGTGCCATGACCCATACTAGCTAGAACAAGTTTCTAGAGTGACACTTTGCTTACTAAGAGTTTTCATGTGACCATGGGTGCACATGTAGAAGGTCTTTACTGACTTCAGCCCAAGTGAATGGACCTCAACATGGCTCCAGACTGGATCTCCAGTCACGATCCAGGGTCATCCCCCTTATTTAGCTTAGTTGGTAGTCACATGACTACACTTATTGTTGCCCAGAAGGGGCAACAATAAGCTATCCAAAGAACCATTGTTTCTCATTCAGGAACAATGGTATCTATGTCTGGATTGGTTCTGATGGAACTATCATGTCATAGATAAGGTCTCCTATTGTTATAGGAACAAAAGGAATTACCAAATTAGAAGGTACTATTGTTCTAAGAATGGGCTAGTCCAACATGTGTCAAGTAGTGCCTTGTCCATCCCCTTTCAGGGGCTCTGAGATAAGGAGATGCTTGCCACATTGGTAGGATCCCTTTGTTCTAGACAATAGATAGGTGAAACAATACATAGATCACCACCCCATTGTTCCACTGCTTAAGGCAGAGATTTCACATCTACAATGGCTCCATATATAAAGACAATACTCAGCACTGATGAGACCTCAAGTTGAAAGTGATATGGTTTTCCTCTAGTAGGAAACCACCCTCTGCTCTCATTGTCTTTCCCTCATCAGTCTTCAACCTGGCACCCTCTGCAAAACACTTGCTTTGCTCGCATTTTGCATCCCCCCTAACTTTCATGTGGGAAAATATCCATATATGGCAGGTTTCATGTGGGAAAAAATCCATATATGGGAGGTTTTGTGTGGGAAATTTCCTAATGTGGAAGGAGGTTTCATGTGGGAAAAAGTGGACTCAAGCTTGAGTCCAGCATTAAGATTATTAGGGTGCTCCAGGAAACCATCACACTGAAGGAGATAGACAGTGGGAAGAGCATCAGGTACCCACCAATGATTTGTCTGTACCAGGCCAGCCTGTGAATGGCTTTGACATCCCTGGGTGACTATGCAAAGCTTAGAAGTAAGTCACCAACATACCTTAAATATCAGCAATTTCTGAGAATGTGACACATTGCAGTTGGCCAAGGGTGTCAGATGATTGAGTTGATTGTGTTTGCACAGAAAACGAAGCAATGCTGATGGGTACCTATGCTCAGATTTGATTCTAATGATCATGTCTCTGTTCATTTGTCAGGTGCAAAGCTTGAAATCCAAGGCCATTATCTGGTCATACTGGGATCTGAATAGACAAGGGGCCTTTCAGGGATATGCTGCTGCTGCCTTACAGCCAGAACCAGCTGTGACACTACACTTGATGATGGCATCGATACACCCAGGTGCATCTGGCAGCTCACCACAATGAGTGCTGCCTATACCTCTGGTTAGGTTTCACCACCTAGTCATCCTCTCATTCCTTCGCAAGCAGGCCCAACAGCCATGCTGTCGATGGCTGCAATGCAAGAGCCAGCCCAGCAATGTCACTTCACTGACAACCACTAACACTGAGCCATCTCCCATGATTGTTATTCTGTCTGCAGGGAAAAGTCATCTTGGTATTTGGATCAGTACCTACAAATATAGCAACCCATTGCCATCACTTCTGTGAAGCCAGCGGCCTGACAATCCAAGTCCAGATTAGACAAACAGAAATGATGATGCTCGTATGGCAACCCAAACGAGAGATAATGCAAGATCCCCAATGACATGCAACAAAGATATGGAGCAGGTAGATGGGAGTAAGACGACCCATATACATCCATAAGTATGTAGCTACCAGAAAAAAAATAGACATAACTATGAGTAAGATGTAATACCAACTTGTCACCTCTGTATACTCGCCTGGCACTCGAGCACACACCCTAAGCCAGCCATGCCAGCCTCTGCATTAACAGCCTCTCCAAAACCATTCCTGCACGAGAACTTCTCTTGTTCATTGACTTCTCATTGCTGTCATGCATCCTTGTGGCAAACCAACTTCAGCTAGTTGGGTATTGAGTGACACTTTTGTATGATACCCTATTTACTCAGCTTAGTCCACCACCGAGATTGTCTAGACCTCTCCCAGCTGGATGATAACCCTCATGGTGTATGTAGTATTAGATGTGGGGGATGAAAGCCTGCCTTACATAAGGGCCTTGCAGCCTGTTCCATGGGAAATAGGGAGATAGTGCATCTTGATATTGATCAAGCTGCGAGTCATCGTGAGTATGACTCAATGGTCATGGGCTTCACACTGATCTTGAACTCGACTTGACCTCTACACTGTCAAGGATACAGAATCAGATTTTACCTCTGCATGGCTCCAGGGCATTGCATCAAAAAGTGGTTCAAGGTGCTCTCACCAGCAAGCAGTGGTGATTCTCATCATGCCAGCAAAGGCGATGCAAGTGATTTAGGTCCTGCTAAAACAGAAACTACAGATGCAGGTATGATTATCTCTAGCCTCTGATAAATCAGGCAACTGATACTGGAATATCACAGCTTTCAATCTCACTGGGGATGCTGCGAGTCCAGTACCTGCTCAGACTGAAGCCACATCTCAAGGTAAGTACAGTCGCATTAGGTGAATTATGCACTTTTTGATATCAAGTCGCAGCAACTACATCTTCTGGGCCTGTGTACCACCTTGATTCCAAGATGGCAAATGAATACTTGAAAAAGATTGAGTGCTTTCGAATTTTGGTCATGGGAAGAGCAAATGCAGGTAAAACAACCATCCTTCAAAGAGTCTGCAACTCTACTGGGAAGCCAGAGATTTTTGATGGGAAGGGAAACAAGGTATAGCCCTGTCAGGTCAGTGATAGTTGTCTGATGATTTTCAGATTGACAGTGACATTGTGCAGGGCACTCTGACAGTAAGCTGCCCTGGTTGATGGCTTCTGAAGTTCATATTAAAGCTGAGTACATCCAGCATGGTTATCATAATATTCAGCATGAGCTGGTGTTTCAGAGCAACCCAGTCTCTGTATTCCATGACTCTTATGGGTTTGAAGCAGGTTCCACACAGCAGTTTGACCAGATGAAGCACTTTGTGGCTGACCATGCTGTGACAACATGAGTGAATGAGTGCATCCATGCTATCTGGTAAGAGCTACACTATGAGTGACTGCAGACTAAAGAAATATGTATAACTCTAGGTTTTGTATCCCCATGACTGACTCCCACAGGACAGTAACTGCTGCTGAACAGAAATTCTTCAATGAGTGTGATACAGGACATGGTGAATGTTGAGCAGACACAGTTTTTGTGTATAACTGAGCACCACACTTAGTTCCTGTGATAGTATTGGTGACAAAGGTGGATGACTTGTACTGCAGAGCTATCAGGGAGCTTTTGGATGGGGGTTTGACAAGAGCAGAAGCTAAAGAAAGGGCTACAGAAAAGCAAGGAGAGCTGTTGGAAAAGTGGCTTGAACATGTGAAGCATGAGCTTGGAATGTGCAAGTTTCCACCTAAGGGATACATATCACTCCAAAGTGGGTATTTGCTCACTTGGAGACAATACTGCTAAGAACTTCTGATGGCAGAGATGCATCAAGAGGATGGAGATTGCACTCTTTTGATGGAGTGCACAGCAAATGTTCTAAATGAGGAAGGTTTACAAAGGCTGTTCATATCAACACAGCAGTCAAGTATTGGGATATGTGTTAAGTATGGTGTGAATAAGTAAGTAATCAAATGAATGGTGGAACAGATACTGATGTGGCAAAGGACAGGCTTCAGATGGATGTGAAAGGATTTGAAGCAGATCTGCTGAGCTGGTTTCCAAACTGTGATGTGAATGACCAATTAGTATTACCATACAGGGTTGCTGATTCACTTGAAAATATTGACAGTATGTGAGTCAATTTATGGCATGCTGGATGCACTATCTGGGCTTACTGGCCCTCTGCATGGTGGGGGAACAGTATGTGAGTGATTTGATGGCATGATTAGCTGGATGAGTGCTGAATGCCCTCACTTGTACTCTTCATGTTGGTGGGATGACAGGGAGTGAGTGATTTGATGGCATGATGGGCTGGATGTGTGCTGAATGCCCTCACTTGCACTCTTCATGTTGGTGTGATGACAGGGAGTGAGTGATTTGAATGCATGATTAGCTGGATGTGTGCTGAATGCCCTCACTTGCACTCTTCATGTTGATGGGATGACAGCAAGTGAGTGATTTGATGGCATGATTAGCTAGCTGGATGTGTGCTGATTGCCCTCACTTGCACTCTTCATGTTGGTGGGATGACAGGATGTGAGTGGTTTGATGGCATGATTACCCAGATGTGTGTTGAAAGCCCTCACTTGCACTCTTCTTTTGGTGCAATGACAGGATGTGAGTGATTTGGTGTGGTTAGCTGAACATGTGCTGAATGCCCTTACTTGCACTCTTCATGTTGGTGGGATGACAGTATGTGAGTGATTTGATTGCATGATCATGATTAGTTGGCTGTGTCTTGAGTATCCTCACTTGCCCCATTCATGTTTGTGGGATGACAGAAAGTCAGTGATTGGATGGCATGATTAGCTGGACCTCTCCTGAATTTCTTTGAATGCTCTATTTATGATGGTGCTATGACAGGTTGTGAGTGCATTCTGAGAAGCAGTGGATATTTCTTGATGACCTTCACTTCCATCCTCACTTGACTTTACTCACAGGTTGTAAGCTACATTGCACTGGATGCCTGCTGATGTTGATGGCTTTCCTATAACACCCTATATCACAGAATGTGAGTAAGTGCATGGCTTTTTGGAGCACTGTCTCACTTCCACTGTGTATTGTATCATTAATGTAACTTGTGCTGTGACAGGAGGTAGGGCATCCTCACATGCACCCTCACTGGTTCAATGATTATCCACTCATGCTGTGACCATTCTGTTTGTTAGCTTGTATGTGTTGCATTCCTATCTTCCAATTCAAAGGCCAACATATTTGAACAGTCAAAATTTGATGTGGATACTAGCATCCCAATGCCACCCCTACCTGAAGATGTAACCTTGTTTGGCAAGTTCCCCACTGTTCAATCATTAACTGAACATGCCATTGTTAGGGGCTTGTCACTGTTTATACATGATCTGCTCACTTTTCAGGATGCTTACTTGTTGCTGAGCATTCTCATTTTTTAATGCAGCATGGGCAACATGTGTGGAAGCAGGTTTTGTCATTGTCTGTTGAGGAATACAAAATCTCCAATACACAGACCACTATTTCTAATGCTGTCCAGGCTGTTTTTCATGCTGATAATGGTGATATGGATGGGCTCTGTGAAGCTGTTATCAAAGTCATTGTGGAGAATTGCATGTGTAAGTTGACATTTTTCAGAATCACTGAAACACTTATTCTAAGGTGTTTTCAGCAAAGAAATTGTTGGTGGACCCAGGGCCAATGAAGTTGTATTGACAGGGACTTGATTAAGTTAAGTACAGGTTAGAGCTAGTTGTAGGGTGTGCACTGTGCCAATAACCTGTAAACCTATGATGTGCCTTTTGTTGTGAGACTAAGAAAAGAAATTCTGTGCAGTTATTATCATAAGAATTAATGCAAACCAACAAGCTCTCGCTTCAGACATCTTAGAGTAGAAGGCTGAAGTGCTAATGGCAAATTATTCCACCTATTGTAATGAAACCTAAATGATGAGAGTCATAGGCTCACCAACACCAAACCAGAGGAGAAGAGGGTGTAGAGGTAGAGATTTTAGGTTTGAAGACCCAAATGAACTAGCTTGGAACTAGCTGGGTTGTTGGTAGTCCTATATATATACTACAGTACATGAGGAAAAGATGAGGCATACATGCAGATTGGGCACAAGGTATGAAGTCACCATGACATCAACAATGACATCATAGTGGAGCAGAACACCCCAGAAGATGAACAGGTGGTAGACATGAGGTGAGAGCCTAGACAGGGAGTCTAGATCCTCTGATAAGATAAGAAGCAAAAGCTTAGTTAAGGTGAAAGAAAGACTGTTCAGGGAAAGGGAAAGTATGTATCATAACACCATCCCCCCTTATGGGTTGACTTCCAGGTGAGGTTTTCATAAGGGTGAAAGAGGGAGGCAAAGTGGTCAGCAGAGATGCCTCAAAGTTTTCTGGGAGTACAGTGATGAGAATGATAAAAGGCTGCCACCTTGTCAGGGGAGCCCTTGAGGTGTGTTTTGGGTTCCCATGTTTGGTCAACCTCTTGATAGCCCTTCCAGTGGACAAGAAACTTGAGGCATCCTTTCTTGAACAATAATTTGCCACATAGTTGACCTCAAACTCTTCATCCTGGGCTTCCACACCCACCACTGGTCCAGGGCAGGTGACCTTTTGACCTTCAAGAGGACCCATGTATGGTTTTACACAGGAAACAACCTTATAAGGGCCAATCCATCTTTCAGTGAGTTTGCAGGAGGGACAACCATCCATTCAAATATGGGTAGTGTCAAGCCACACCTCATCACCAACCTGATAGGGTGGGAGCCTCTGACCAAGAGGAGTCTGACTGCACCATCAATTGTTCTGCTGCTTTCATAAGAACCTGTTTTGTCTGCTCAAGAACCTTGGAATGTTTTCTGCAATGACAGTACTTGACTCTGCCCTGGATGAAGTGGGTTCAACCCCCACATGAGGGGAGTAAGTGCAGGTAACTGGGAATGAGGGGTGGCCTATGGACTCCTGTTGCTTGACATTGTATGAGCACTGGGCAAACTTACATAAGAAAAGATGGCCAGGTATGTTGCTGGTCATTGACAAATAGCCTGAGGTACTATTGTAACTCTTGGTTAAGTCACTCTGTTTGACCATCCATTTGAGGGTGGAAAGTAGTAGAGAGTTTTGGCTTAAGCCTGAGTGCATAAGACAGCTCCTGGATAAATGAACTGGCAAACTGAGGGCCCTGTCTGAGGCTACCAATAATGGGAGGCCATTTTGAGTCTGGACATCATCTCAGAAAAGTTCCACCATCTGTAATGATGTCACCTCTTTTACCATAGGAATAAAGACCACCTCTTTGGAGAAGTGATTGACAACTACCATGATGTTGTTATAGCCCTGAGTCATGGGTGCCTCCATGAAGTCAAGGGTCCAGCAGGAACAGGGTTGGGCAGTAGTTTGCCTGCTGGTGGTTTTTGTGAGCCCTTCACCATTTGACACCTATGACACACTGCCACATAGTCCTTGACAGACTGAGGGTATAGCATCAGGACACAAGCTCTAATGTCTTCTTCCACCCTGGGTGTCCTTGTAGAAAAGGGCTGTAGGCAGCCTCAGTAGTGACAACTACTATAATATTCAATGTACCTGCAGGCAGCTACA